>PVJX010027098.1:0-25179 GCA_004027295.1 Dolichotis patagonum | reverse complement strand
ATAAATGGACACGACTTGAGACCATTCTCTTAAGTGAAATAAACCAAACTCACAAGGGTAAATACCATATAATCTCCCTGATATGAGATTTGATAAGAGTATATAAGACTTTATGGTAAGCATGAGGCCCCATCTCATAGCTTCGAAGTCTTTCAAAGTTTTAAATCATCAGTTGGAATGGTGTTATCCTGTTTTGTTTAACTATATCATACGTGATGATATGAACAGCTGTTTTGAGGAAAACATTATGATAGCTATTGCTGATTTAATATTATCCTTCTTAGAAGTCCTACCATGCTTTTTTTTGTTCTATTACCATTGGTTCTATCTACCACATTGTGTCTCATTGGAATTTGAATGTGTGTGATAGTTCAAACAAATTTTTTTCTTTTTTGTCAAAAATGAGATATTATAATACCCATTGATCATTTTCTGTTATTCGGTTCAGAAAGCCCTGGAATTCTTTCACTATATGCATGGCTTTATACTATTGTTTTATGTTTGATATTATTGTAATTGAAACTATGCTCAACTATAGCAGAGTAAGAGATGTGGTGTTAGATACAGTTGATGTCCAGTTGACTTAATGTAAAGTACTGTGTTGCCTATGTTGTCCTGTTCTGATCTGCTCTGTACTGCCCGCTTTTGTTTTATTCTCTTTTAAATTAAAAAAAAAAGAAAAAAGGGTGGAAAAAATACAGAATTCCAAAGGAAAAAAAGAAAAGAGCAAAAAACCCCACTAAGAAATCACTACTTGATATTACATACTGTCATCCTGGAAATAGTTGTTCAAGTTACAAAATTGAAGCATACAAAGTAGACATTCAAACAGTGAGACTGTTAAGAGTTCTGCTCAATGATCTAACAAAACAGTGATATGGTCATCTATCTTACACATTTAAACATACATGCAGTTATATCCTTTAGAGCACTTTCTTTTGCTCTCTTTTTTACAGCAGCAATTATGCATTTTGGGTTTTATTACTCCTACAGTTCTTATTGCTTTTTACAGTAGACACAATGTGATATTTATAAATATGATTCTTTATTTAACTAAAGAGCAAAAAAGAAAAAAAAACAAACAAAAGAGAAAAAGGGTAGCAACAACACAGAATTCCCAAGGGAAAAAATAAAACAACAACAACAAAAACAAAAACACTACGAAATCACCACTTGATGAGTTACATACTGTCATCACTGGAAATAGTTGTTTAAGCTGCAAAATTAAAGCACAGAAAGTAGACATTCAACCAGTGAGACTGTTAAGAGTTCTGCTCAACAATCTAACAAAAACAGTAATATGGTCATCTGTCTTTCACACTTAAACATACATGTGGTTATACCCTTTAGAGCACTTTCTTTTCCTCTTGTTTTTACAGTAGAAATTATGCATTTTGAGTTTTGTTACTCCTACAGTTCTTATTACTTTTTACACTAGAGACATAATGTGATATTTATAAATATGATTCTTATTTATTTCACTGATGAGGATAGTCTCAAGTTGTCTCCATTTTCCTATGAAGGCTTCCAGGTCATCCTTCTTCATAGCTGAGTAATATTCCATTGTGTAAAAGTACCACAACTTTTTCATCCACTCTGTAGTTGATGGGCATCTTGGTTGTTTCCAATATTTAGCTATTACAAATTGTGCTGCTATAAACATATGTGTACATATATCACTGTGATATGAGATTTTCAGTTTTTCTGGGAAAATACCCAGAAGGGGAATAGCTGGGTTGAATGGAACTTCCAGTCCTAGTTTTTTGAGAATTCTCCATATTGCTTTTCATAGTGGTTGCACCAGTCTGCACTCCCAACAGTGGAGCAGTGTTCCTTTTTCCCCGCAGCCTCGCCAACATTTGTTATCAGTTGATTTCTTGATGGTAGCTATTCTTTCCAGTGTGAGATGATATCTCAATGTCATTTTAAATTGCATTTCTCAAATGACCAGTGATGGTGAACATTTCTTCATGTATTTATTTGCCATTTGAATATCTTCAGATGATAACTGTTCATTCATCTCAGATGCCCATTTTGCAGAGGGTCTTTGAATTTGGGAGGCTTGATATTTTTCAGTTGTTTATATGTACTTGCTATAAGTCCTTTGTTGGAGGGGTTGCTGGCTAAAATTCTTTCCCATTCTGTGGTGTTTTTTTCACTCTGATGGTGATTTCTTTTGAAGTGCAGAAACTTTTCAATAATATGAGATCCAAGATGTTGATTCTCTGAAGTGTTTCCCCTGCAGTTTGTGTTTTTTTCATGAATTCTCTGCCTACCCCTATGTCTGCAAGATTTCTACATACCTTATCTTCTAGTAGATTTAGTGCTTCTGTTTTAAAGTTTAGGTCTTTGATCCATTTAGACTTAGGTTTTGTGCATGGTGATAGGCACGGATCTATTTCAGTCTTCTGCATGTGCAGAGCCAATTTTTCCAACACCATTTACTAAAGAGGCTATTCTTGCTCCAGTGAACATGTTTAGCCCCTTTGTCAAATATCAAGTGGCGGGGTGTATTTGTGCCTATACTTGTATTTTCTAATCTGTTCCATTGATACTCAGGTCTATTTCTTTGTCAGTACCATGCTGATTTTATCACTGTGGCTTTGTAGTACAGTTTCAAGTCAGGAATTGAGATGCCTCCTGCCTTGTCTTTATTGCCCAGAATTGCCTTTGCTATTCTAGGTTTCTTCTGTTTTGAAATGAATTTTAGGAGTGTTTTCTCTAGATCTTTGAGGTATGTCAATGGTATTTTGACTGGGATTGCATTAAATCTATATAACACTATTTGGTATGTTTGATATTATTGTATTTGAAACTATGCTGAACTATAGCACAGGAAGAGATATTTTGATAGCTACTGTTAATGACCATTTGTCTTATGGTAAAGTGCTGTTTTGCTTATGTTGTTCTATTTTCATATGCTTTGTTCTGCCCTCTTTTGTTTTATTCTCTTTAAAATAAAAAAAAAATCTGTGTAACTGTTTTGGGAGTATGGCCATTTTCACAATGTTGGTTCTTCCTAGCTAAGAGCAAGGAGTATCCATCCATTTTCTAACATCCTCTTCAATCTCCTTTTTTAATGCAGTACAATTTTCAGCATATAGGTCTTTTACATTCTAAGTTAGGTGGATTCCTAAGTATTTCATTTTTTTAGATGTTATTGTGAAGGGCGATATTCCCTAATTTCTCTCTCGGTGAGTTTCTTGTTTGTATACAGGAATGCTATTGATTTTGTGCATTGACTTTGTATCCAGCTACACTGCTGAATTTGTTTATTACCTTTAATAGTCTTTTAATGGAGTTTTTTGGGTCTTCTATATAGAGTATCACGTCATCTGCAAATAGTGATAATTTAACTTCTTCCTTTCCTAACTTTATTCCTTTTATTTCTCTCTCTGTTCTGATTGCCCTGGCTAGTGTTTGCAGAACTATATTGAAAAGGAGTGGTGATAGTGGAGATCCTTGTCTTGTTCCTGATTTTAAAGTGAAAGCTTTTAGTTTTTGTCTGTTTAGTATAATATTCGCTGTTGGTTTGTCATAGATGGCCTTTATAAGGTTTAGGTAGACACCGTTTATTCCAAGTTTCTGAAGGGTTTTCATCATGAACACGTGTTGGACCTTGTCAAAAGTTTTTTCTGCTTCTATTGAGATGATCATGTGATTTTTGTGTTTGGCTCTGTTGATGTGATATATTACATTTACTGATTTGTGTATGTTAAGCCATCCCTGCATTCCTGGAATGAACCCCACTTGGTCATGATGTGTAGTCTTCTTGATGATTTGCTGCATTCTACTTGCTAGTATTTTATTGAGAATCTTTGTGTCTATGTTCTTTAGTGAGACTGGCCTATAATTCTCCTTTTTGGTTGGGTCTTTCTCTGGTTTTGGTATGAGAATTATCCTTGCCTCCAGGAATGAATTAGGGAGGATTGCTTCCTTCTCATTTTCATTGAAGAGTTTAAGGAGTATTGGTATCACATCTTCTCTAAATTTCTTATAAAATTCACCTGTGAATCCATCAGGACTGCGGCTTTTCTTTGTTGGTAAGATTTTTATTACTTTTTCAATTTCAATACCTGATATTGGGTTATTCAAAATTGCTATATCTTCTTGGTTGAGTTTTGGTAGTTCCTATGTGTCTAGAAATCTGTCCATTTCCTCTCTGTTTTCCTCTTTATGTGAGTAGAGATTTTCAAAGTAGGTGTTCATGATCTTTTGAATTTCCATGGAATCTGCAGTAATTTCCCCCTTTTCAGTCCTTATTGCGTGAATTTGTGTTTTTTCTTTCTTTTTCTTGATAAGGTTAGCTAGAGGTTTGTCAATTTTGTTTATTCTCTCAAAAAACCAGCTTTTGGATTCCTTGATTGTTTGTATTGTTTTTTTAGTTTCAATTGCATTGAGTTGTGCTCTAATCTTTACAAGTTCCTCTCTTCTATAAGCTTTTGGTTTCACTTGCTCTTCTTTTTCTAGAAGCTTGAGATGAAGCATTAGGTTGTTTATTTGTGCTCATTCTGTTTTCTTGATATGACAATTTATTGTGATATATTTACCTCTTAAGACCACTTTCATTGCATCCTATAGGTTACAATAGGTTGTTTCTGCATTTTCATTGAATTGTAGGTATTGCTTTATTTCTTCTTTAATTTCATCTGTTGCCAACTGCTTGTTCAAAAGCTTGTTATTTAACTTCCATGTATTCATGCCAGTTTTGCAATTTCTTTTGCCATTAATTTCCACTTTAAGTGCACTATTGTCAGATAGTATGCATGGATAATTTCAATACCTTTGCATTTACTTAAGAATGTTTTATGGGATAATATATGGTCTATTTTGGAGAATGTCCTGTGGGCAACTGAGAAGAATGTGTATTCTGTTGTGCTTGGATGGAACACTCTGTAAATATCTACTAAGTCCAGTTGCTCAAAGATATGATTCAGTTCTACTATTTCTTTGCTGATATTTTGCCTAGTTGATCTATCTCTTGGTGACAGTGAGCTGTTAAGGTCACCTGTAATAATTGTGTTCTTGTGTATTTGGTTTTTCATGTCCTTTAGTATCTATCTTATATGGTTGGGTGCTCCTGTGTTTGGTGCATATATGTTTATAATTGTTAGTTCTTCCTCTTGAATTTTTCCACTTACGAGTACATGGTGACCTTCTTTGTCTCTTTTAATCATTTTAGGTTTGAAGTTCACATTGTCTGCAAATAGAATAGTTACCCCTGATTTTTTCTGGGTTCCTGTTGCATGGAATACTGTTTTCCATCCTTTGACTTTTAATCTATGATTTTCTTTTTGAGTCAGATGCATTTCTTGTATACAGCATATTGTGGGATCCTGTTTCTTGATCCACTCTGTCAACCTGTTTCTTTTGATATGTGAATGGAGCCCATTTACATTTATAGATATCCCTGATATGTACTGTGTTGACTTTGCCATGTTGTGTTACTGTTGTTAGTTTCCTGCTTTTCTCCCTTGTTTACTTTCTTGTCCAGCCTGGTGATTTGTTTCTGTTGTTGTTCTGGATATTGTGATCATTTTTATCTCCATCTAAGATGTCCTTCAGCATTCTTTCTAAGGTTGGTTTTGTTGATATGAATTTCTTTCATTGTTCTTTGTCATGGAAGTGTCTTGTTTCTCCATTAAATTTGAAAGACAGTTTTGGTGGGTACATCAGTCTGGGTTAAAAGTTGTTTTCTTTTAGGACTTGAAATACTTCACTGCAAGTGCGTCTTAACCTGAAGGGTTGTGCTGAGAAGTCCACTGTGATTCTAAAAGGCTTTCCTTGATTGGTGAGTTGTGTCTTTTCTCTAAAAGGTTTTAGTATTCTGTTTTTATGCTGTATGTGTGAGATGTTAATTATTATATTTCTTGGTGTAGGTTTATGTTGGTTATGGTTGTGTGGTCTTCTATATTCCTCACTTATTTGTATATCCAATTTTCTCCCCATGTTTGGCAAATTTTCTGCCATTATTTCTGTGAACAGCTTAGGTATATCCTTTGCATTGTCTCCTGCCCAGTCACTAATGCCTATTACTCTAACATTGTTTCTCTTGGCATCATCTTGTAGTTGTTGGATTGTCATTTCATGCTGCTTTGTTTTTTTATAAGTTCTACCCTTTCAAGATCACTATCTATGATCCTGTCCTCAAGGTCCAAGATTCTATCCTCAGCTTCATTTAAGTGGCTTTGCAGGCTTTCAATACAATTGTTTGCTTCTTGCATATCTCTTTCACTTTGTTTCATAGATTCTGCTTGTTTTCTGCATTTTTCATTCAAAGTTCCAATCAATTTTCCATGCTCCTGCAGTTTTTAACTATTTCTTCTCTAGCTATGTTGAGCAGCTCATTTACTAAGGTTGTTACTTTTGTCTTTACATAAGACTTTATTTCTAATTTGAGTTCCTCCATAGCCTCATTGATTTGTTTCTTTACTTCACTTGCTATCTTTTCAGAGATTTCTGTGTGTGAATTATAGGATCCTCTATTTCATTATCACCTGCACTTGCCCCTGATGGACTAGATGTTTGGGATTGCATTTTGCCTTTTTGTTTAGTCATTTTCACCTTTTGGATAAATTTCTGGTCTTTCTATTACAACAGTCACAAGTTTCTGTAGTGTGTGTTTCAGGGTTCTACATGTGGTTGATGTTTGTCAAATTGCTGGGTACCACCATGAAGAGTAGATCCAGTCTCCTGAATTCCTCCTACCATGCCTGTTGGGTGACTCCTATATTCTTTCTGGGCTAACTCACCCAGAAATATTGATGTAGGGCAACTCTTAGTTCCTGCTGTTGTTATATCTTCAGGTTGTGGCAGGTCACCTGGTCTCCCTGGCTATAGCTTTTGTGTCAGCTGAGGTCTTACTGTGTCACTGGGGTTTCATATTTTTTTAAATTTTCTTTAAATTGGGGCAGTTTGATATTGGCACAGTCCTCAACCTGTCTGATATTCTCCGTATGGGGAGAGGGGAATACCCACTCTCTTGCCAGGTTAGTCAAGGTCGTACACCTGGAGGGAGTTTCACTTCCACCCCTGTTTACCCACTGCAGACCTCTATTTTATGGGGAAACTCACCACACTGACAGAAGCTTGATGGGGTCTGCTCTTTGGGTGAGCATTTCCTGAGCCTCTCATCAAGCCAGCATGGTAGTCCACTGTAGTCCAGTATTCCCACTGGAAGTACAGGTCCAGCAGATGTGGGCTCAGGCAGCTCAGTCCCTTTGCAACCAGTCTCCTGGATGTTCTTTGCAGGTGAAGGGTGGGCCTAGCTCTCCCCAGCAGCCTTGGAGACCACTGTCCCATGATATTCTCTGAAGGTAAATGGCAGGCCTAGCTGACCCAGAGGCCCCAGAGAGCACAAGTCCCGAGATGTTCTCTGTGGGTGAAGGGTGGGCCTAGCTGGCCCAGCAGCCATGGAGAGCACTGGTCCAGACATGTTCTCTGAAGGTGAAGGGCTGGTCTAGCTGACCCAGAGGCCCTGGAGAGCGCCCGTCCCGAGATGGTCTCTCTGGGCAAAGGGTGGGCCTAGCTGACTCAGAGGCCCCCGGATATCACTGGTCCCAAGATGTTCTCTGTGGGCAAAAGGCAGGCCTAGCTGACCCAGAGGCCCTGGAGAGCACTGGTCTTGAGATGTTCTCTGCTGGTGAAGGGTGGGTCTACCTGGCCCAGAGGCCCCAGAGAGCACTGGCCCGAGATGTTCTCTGTGGGCAAAAGGTGGGCCTAGCTGGCCCAGCAGCTGTGGAGAGAGCTGGTCCCAAGATGGTCTCTGTGGGTGAAGGGTGGGCCTAGATGGCCCAGCAGCCACTGAGAGCTCCAGTCCCAAGATGGTGTGGTGTATCTGCGGGTGTATCTCTTTTTTTTATGAGATTTTTTTTTTGGTACCATGGATCAAACTCACAATGGTGCGCTTGCAAGGCAGGCACTTATGCTGCTGAGCTAAATCCCCAGCCTGGGTGTATTTCTTATATATAGCATACCTGTGGTTTTTCTAAAAATTCAATCTGATAATCTGTATTTTTTTATTTGGCTAATTGATTCCAATTACATCAGTAGTTATAATTAAAGAGTACAGACATTCCTATCATTGAATTTTTTTGTTTCTGTTTTGCTTTCTTTCCCTTCTATGTAATTACTTTCCCTACCTAATGCATTGATTTATTGGACATTTTGGCATTGTTAGGAATATTTTCTCTGTCTAGGATGTTCCTAAGAAGTTTTTGGATTGTTGATTTGGTGGTCATGAATTTCTTTATGTGTTCATTATCATGGAATAATTTTATTTCTCCATCAATTTTGAAAGATAATTTTGTAGGTTGTATTAGTCTGGGTTGGAAATTGATGTTTTATGGCTTGAAACACTGCATTCCAAGATCTTGCCTTTATGGTTTTTGTTGGGACATCTGATGTAATTCTGATGTCTTCCTTTATAGCTAATTTGTTATTTTTTTCTAACATTTATTGGTGTTCCAATTTTTGGTTGGATTTCTGGTATTTTCATTATTTTATGACATTTACTGATTTTTTTCATGGCTATTCAGTATTCTATGTGCGCCACACTTATCTGTATGTTAATTTCTTTCAACATCAAATACCAAAAGCCTTTTGGTATTACTTCTGTAAACAAGCTTTTGATATCCTTCATTCTATCTTCCAATTTTTCATTAATTCCAATTATTCTTACATTATTCTTTTTTGTCATCTAACAGCAGTTGCTTTATTTTTCATGTTCTATGTTCTTCTTTAGGGTGTCTTTCATTAAGAGATCACTGAAAAATCTGTCCTCCCAGTGGTTGCTTCTACTTCCCATACTTGCTCCAAACCAATTTCCTTGAGAAAGGTTGCAAAGCTTATTAAAATTTATCAGAGTTTCTGTTACTCTGCCATCTCTTCCCTGCTTGGGACTTGATTTTAAAATATTGCTCCAAACCAATTTCCTTGTTGGAATCCCAACAAGTCCACAATCATCAAGACATTTCCTAATCACAACTGACAAAAGAAAAGTAAATATTGGAATCAAGCATACAACAAAAACTTCAATATACACTTCCAATTCTTTGAAAGTTGTTTGTTCTGTAATTATGCTTAAAAAGAACATGTATAGCATTGTGACACTGAGAAGTATTGTATAGAGTGAAAGGTTGGGTGGAGTCAGGAAGGGTAAGGGCTGGAGCCCTTAGAAGAGCCTCTTTCAATTTATGAAAGGAGGCATGTATGAGCATAGTGGGGTCTAGGGGTTTTGATAAGGGGCCCTTAGAAGCTTTGTAGAGGGTTTGGGCTAGAGCTGCAAAGTTGGTAATCCAGAGATGAAAGAAATTAGCTAAACCTAGCAAAGATAGAACCTTTTGTTTGGTTGTGGTCACCTGGAGATCCCAAAGAATTGCCTTATGATCTGTAGTGATGGAACAAGTGGTAGGGGTGAGAGAGAGACCTAGATATTTGACTTTTGGGGAAGCTATTTGGGCTTTAGCAGGAAAAATCCTGTACCCATGACTGGTGAGAAAATTAAGGAGACTGGCTGAATGCTGCATGGCTAATGTATGGGATGGGGAACATAAGAGAAGTCATCAATGTGTTGAAGGAGGGTGGTGGGTTTGAGGTCAAAAGCTGCAAGATCAGCAGCAAGAGCTTTGCTAAAGAAATGAGGACTGTCTCTGAACCCTTGAGGGAGCACTGTCCAAGTAAGTTGTTGAAACCTGAGAGTGTCTGGGTCACTCCATGTAAACACAAAGAAATCCTGACAATCAGGGTGCAGGGGGGGGGTGCTAAAAAAGGCATCTTTAAGATCTAGGACTATAAAGTGAGTTGTGGAGGGAGGGATATGAGAGAACATGGTATAAGGGTTTGGAACCACTGGGTTCCAGAATTGGGGTGACAGCATCATTGATTACCCTAAGGTCTTGTACCAGATGATAAGACCCATTAGGCTTGAGTACTGGGAGAATGGGAGTATTGTAGGGTGAATGGGTAGGTTTAAGAAAACCATTGTCTAAAAGATTCTTGATTATAGGTTTAAGTCCCCTTAAATATTTGGGAGATATAGGATATTAGGGAATGCAAGGAAAAATTGAAGGATCACTGAGACAAATTAAAATAGGCATGGCATAGTTAGAGCAGGTGGGATTCAAGGTATCCCAAACTATGGGATCAACCAGACAACAAAGGAGAGCAGGGGATGGCTTTGCAGCACATTGTGAGAGTGTTTGGAGGACTAGAGCTGTGATGAGGAAGAAGGTAAAGGAGAAGTTAAGCTTTTCAAGAAGATCCCTACCTAAAAAGGATGTTGAACATGTTGGAATTACTAGAAAGCTATGTGTAAAGAAGAGAGTCTGGAACCTGGATGGAATAGGCCCTGTCTGCAGAGGCTGTGTAGGTGGGCCATCAACACCCACTACAGAGACTGAGGACTTAACACAATGGCCTGAAAACTCAGAAAGAACACTATATGTCATCCCCATGTCTACAAGTACAGAGACTGTTTTACCTGAGACTTCCAGTGAGACTTGGGGCACTGAGAAGGATACCTTAACCCTCCTCAATCTTCAGCAGCAAGTCAAAGTAGATCAGCCAGCAATGAATCCAGTGATGATGAGAACTCCTGTGAGGGCAAGAAGTTAGAGGATGACTTACCTGCTCTCTGGTGGTTACGAAAGTTGCTCTTTCAATGGATCTTGAGATTGCAATGGGGGCAAGACCCCAAAGGAATGCTGACTACATCCCAATCCTCTCCTTCCTCCAACACTTGTTATGACAACATGCTGATCTTTGCTTTCCCCAACCCTCTGATGGGACCAAACCAGATCCTCCCATATACCCAGGAGATATAATTTATATCAAAACTTCTGAAGCCACAGGACTATAACCAAGGTGCAGTGGCCCCTACCTGGTCTTCCTCACAACCCCAACAGTGGTCAAGGTTGCTAGACTGCAATCCTGGTTCCACATCACTCGAGCTAAGCAGTGCCCTCCTAACCCTGAATCTAACCATCCTGAGTGGTCATCTCATCTTCTATCTCCCACCTGTCTGCATCTCACCAAGGCCCCACAGTCACAACTTTCAGGCTAAGTCATGTTTTGTTATCCTATTTGGTTCCTGATCTCTTACATACTATTGATTTTTTTTTTTACAGTAGGACTCTGGGCAGTCTTTCCTAAAGACTCCCACATCATACTTAAAACTGTCTTCATGCTGTTCTACATAACAACTATCTTAGTTCCCTCTACCCTCAGCTTTTTTTTAAACATGTGACCCCTGTGGGTCTGGGCTGTTGTCTCCCTTATAGTGACACAGCCATGGACTTCTCCACCCCTACTCTATAATTTCCCAAACATGATTTAACTGCCAGGCCTTATATTTTTCATGCTTGTTATTCCTTCCAGCTCAACTCCTGGGCCAAGGACAAGTCCTACCTACCTACACTTTTAACTTTTACCCATTCAGATGGGGGAATAATTACCTCTCATAACTGCACCCCTCCCAACCCGACAATTATTTTTCAGATTCTACCTCACCATGGCCCTGATGAAATGACACCCCTCCCCACCCCACATTTTTCAGATTCTACTTCACCATGGCCTTGATGGAATGACACATTTGGATCAAGGACACCTTTCCTTCTACCTCTCCTGGGTACTTTAAATATGATAGTGGCCTGCCTCCTCATAGCACCTTGTCTTTTTGTTTCTCCAATCTAGGATGTGAGCATTCACCAATGATAAGGTTATCCTGGCTGAAACACCTGGTACCAGCTTCTACATGTGCATCAACTATCATACTATCAACTTTCCTAAACCCCAACATGGTGCCCCCCTTTCAGCAGGAAGTAATCAGAGAGAGAGAGTCTTCACCCTTTTCCCAACAATAAAAAGACAGGAATGAAAGAGTTTTTGCCCTAGAATAAGTTACAGGACATTATAGTGGTGAAAGGCCAAATTGGGGATGTTTACCCTGATGTTCACTTCCTCCTTCTTCCCCATTACAACTTTCTTTTTCTTTTCTCAGTGCGTGCAAAGAAAATTTCAATCAGCTCCCCATGCGTCATCAATGCCTGTCATAAGCACCACATCCAGTCAAAGGTTACATATACCCCCCCCCACATATCTGGGCACAGGAAAAAGCCAAACCACTGCCAGTTGCAGGCTCCTCTCCACATCCTTTGAATAAAAGGCCACTTTTACATTTTCTTATATTCTGCTCCTTTATTGCACCAAAAAACTCTAACATAAGGCACCAAGGAACTTCCCCGTGGTGGCCTGGCCTGCCTAGCATGGTGAGGCAAGACCTGCATCATGGAGCTGGGGTTTGAAGCCCTGGCTCCTATGTGCTGTTGAGGCAAATTATAATGTAGGAACACATTTATGAGACAGCAAACTTACAGATATTTCATGATCTATTAGAAGTCTCTGACCAAGTTTCTGTTCTGCTGCTTCTGCTGCATTCAATTGATCTTGATAGTGTCTATAGCCCAGCTACACACCTCTGATGAGTCAGAGTAATTGCCTATACCTTAAGGCACCCTGGGCTAATTCAAGGACCCCTCCTGAGAATGTTCGTATATTATGGTAATAACCTTAACTATGCTTACTGTGTAAGGTCCCCCTCCCCTTGTTCCTGGAGTATTTCTATTGTTTCAAGATCAGCCTGCCTGTCAATATATGACTCGATGTATATAACCAACTATATGTAATGCTTTGTCACTTGCTTTGTATCTCCCACTTCTCAATTTTATATGAACTAAACTTTTCCTAAATTCACAGCTTTTGCTTTTGAGAAATTATCCCTGCAACAGTCCACTGGTGGAAAGATTAAATGCTGCCTTCTTATCTCCTCAGTGCAAAGAGTCCTCATTTCAGTTTGGTTTGGTTTGGTTTAGTTTAGTTTGGCTTGGTTTGGCTTGGGAATTTTTCTGCAAAACGCTGAGGGACAAATCTACCTGGGCCTAACAGGCCTTTCATGGGCCAGCCCACCAGTGACAATGCAGGACTCAGTCAGGGCCAGGAAGATGAGCAGGACTCTGGCATACCCAAGCTACCTCCATCTTTTGCCATTGCCTGTATGTGTGCTTTATGGATAAAAAGTTTATAAGGCACTGGCACTGGCCCTGCCTGTGACCTAACCCCCAACAATGACGGAGCCTCCCGGCCTGAGTGGGAACAAAATCTGTGTGCCCAGAGCTTGATATTAACTTGCCATGACAGTGGGTGCACGTGTGCACCCCTCACAGTGGCCAAGATTTTACCCAGACTTTCCCGCAGCCTTCCTGCCCACCAGCCAACCATGCCTACCACCTCCAGGCAGGGAGACAGGAGCCACAGCCTAAGGTGGAAACCACAAATGGCAAAAGACAGGCCAGACAGCCTAAATACAAAATGCTGTTTTGTGTTATTTTGTCTTCTCTCTATCTTACCACAAAAATTCCTTATAATCCTCTGGTCTAAAAATGATTAAAAGTGCTCACAATTTCAATTTCAAAAAGCATAATAGATTTCACTTGGCAGTATATATTATTTTAAAAATTTTAAAGTCTAATAAAGATGGAAATACTGTAGCAGAATGATAATGCAATTAAAAGGCTAAGCTGGGAAAAGATCTTCAAACTGGACAATAAAACACCTAGCCTAGTGCTAATTTAGGGTTGAGGGTATGCTTATATTTTTCCAGGAAATGCTAAATGGTCTATCTGGGAGCCAGTGTGTGCTTCCCAGCTGTATCATGGACCCAAACCCAGAGGAGTTGATTCTACATCTCAAGAAGCTGATGCTAAGTCATATGAAAGTGATGCCTCAGACACCATGCCACAAACCAATGACAAGGATGGAGTTAGACCAAACCTGGAGCCAATTAAAGGAATTGACACAGGACACACAAGAGATGATAATGAAACACAAGAACCAAAGGTCTAAATAGGTGATCAGAGTATACAGAGATAACCAAACTGAAAGTTTAATGAAAGTAGGGGAAAAAAAAGATTACTAGTATTCTTAAGATAAAATGCAAAAATATGTTAATTATAGGTAAGATTTTGTTCTTTCCAAATTCTTTTTACAAAAGTTCTCTGCTAATTGACTTGTAACAAATCTAACTAGTCAATTTATAGTTATAAATTCTACATTTGTAAAATATTATTGTAACTCAATTTGTCTAAAAATATATGTAAGTGCACTCTGTGTAAGATGCTCATCAGTATGTCTGTGTATCTGTTGTCTGTTTGTAAGCAGTAGTTGGGAGTCAAATGAGCTAGTGATCATTCACATCTGTGGAGCCAAAAGTACAAGTGCGTGTACAGGAGTGCCCAAGTGGCACAGAGCACCTTAGAAACACCATGAGGGTATGGGGTGCTAGAGGTGAATAGGTGTTCCAACCCTAAGAACACAAAGTACAAGAAGCTAGCTAGTTCAGTAAAGGGGCATGCCTACCAGGAACTTAGAAAGTTCCCATGGACACCAACAAGCTGTATAATTGTTTCTATGTCTGTCCCAATCTGTACAGATCATCTATTCATGTTTGCCCATTTGTCTGTTTTGTGAACAGCTGCTTTTATTTTGAGCTCAACAATTTTTCTCTTTTTTCCTTTTTCTTTTGCACTTATAGATCATTAATTAATGTTTGTTTGGATTATAGAATTACAAAACATGCTTCCATCTGGTCCAAATACCACCTGGGTTATCAGCTGGTCCAAATGATACAAGGATTGGTTATGCAAATATAATATATATTTTTATTATTGACTTGAGAGTCTCTCATTGTTTAAAAATTAATGGGTTAAATATTATAATTGGGTTATTCATAAGCCATCAAAAATTATATTAATATAATTAAACAAAAATCCATTTGGGTTGGGGTTGTTGTACAGGACTCCAATTGATGAATAAGAAAGCAGCTGCCTGGGCTGAGGATTTAGTTCAGTGGCATAAGTGCCTCCCTGGGAAGCACAAGGTCATGAGTTCAATCCCCAGTACAAAAAAAAAAGAAAGAAAGCAGCTGCCTGGGACATATTTAAAAATTTATTTAAAGAAAAAATAAAGAAAAAAAAGACAAAACAGAAAAAGGGTAAGTAATACATAATTTCAAAGAAAAATATTAATACTAAGAAATTGCTAGTTGCTAAGTTACATACTGTCCTCTTAGAACTAGTTGTTCAAGTTACAAAATCAAAACATAAAAATTGGACAGACATTCAAACATCGACAGTGCAAACCATTCTGTTCAATGATCTAATGAAAACTTAGTAATGTGACCATCTATCTTACACACTTAAAGATATATAGTTATATCCTTTAGAGCACTTTCCTTCCCTTTCCTTTTTACAATATCTATTATATATTTTGAATCTTATTACTCTTTCAGTTTTTATTATTTTTTTACACTAGAGAGACAATGTGATATTTACAAATGTGAGTCTTTTTTATTTCACTTATGAGGATAGACTCAAGTTGCCTCCATTTACCTATAAAGACCTAAAAATTAGCTATTACAAATTGTGCTGCTATAAACATGGAAGCACATACATCACTGTGGCATGATCTTTGTGATTTTGGGGGGGAAATACCCAGGAGAGGAATAGCTGGGTTGAATGGCACTTCTAATCCTAGTTTGTTGAGGAATCTCCATATTGATTTCCATAGGGCTGCACCAGTCTACACTCCCATTAACAATGGAGAAGCATTCTTTTTTCCCCATAGCCACTCCAACATTTATTTTCAGTTGATTTCTTGATGGCAGCTATTCTTTCTGGATTGAGATGAAATCTGAATGGTGTTTTAATTTGCATTTCTCAAATGACCAGTAATGGTGAACATTTCTTCATGTATTTATTTGCCATTTGTATATCTTCATCTGAGAAATGTGTGTTCATCTCAGATGCCCATTTTTGGAAAGGGCCCAGTAACATTATTATCCAGTTATTGTTCATTGATTGGAAGCCCCAGTGATCTCCATAGCCTTGTGGGAGACACTCTAACTAAAGTTTTATAAAATATTATTGTAATATGTTCACATTAGTAATCATTAAGAGGAATAATACAATAAGGTTTTGATTTTTTAAATGCCCATACAAGCTTTTCATATGGTTATGACAAATGATTGTTGTTAACTTCATGGTGTATTCATACATTCATCCTTTGAGATGTACTGGTCTTCAAAAAATGTAAAAGAAGGATTATTTATGGTGACAAAATTTTGGTTCAGATTCAGACCTCTGCCTTCAACAAATGCTTATGAAATCTACATCCAACTAAACATCAACAAGTTAGGTAAAAGCTTTTATGTATTAGATAGGGAGGATTAACCAAAAAGGGGACATCTTATGTTAAAAAATGCAAATTCAAATGTGTTTAAAAATGCCATCATGATTGTCATGTTATAACATCAGTTATGGTTTTGATTTCTAATTTTCTGTGTAAAATATGTAACTGTTAACATTCTACAGGTACTCAAATGTTAAAACATCCATGGTTGTTAAAAAATAATGGTTCTATTTTGTGCTCTAAGATGTTTGATATTTAGGTAAGGTGCTAATGCTATGCTTATTGTCTCTATTACATTGTACTGTTACCATTCTTTTCTTCTGGATGTTCAAATACTGAGATATAGAGACCAACAATTAGAGAGACAGATGAGCTAAGATGACAGCCAATATTTTGGTCCTAGCCCTCCAAGGTCAATGAGGACCCAGGACATAAGAGAACCTCTGATGTGTCATCCTATACTCAGTCCCTGGTCTTCTGGTCAAGAAGATTGTGAGACCACTGAGGAAAGCAATCATCAGTGTGTCGTGTGCCTAAGGAGAGTCACCAGGAGAAAAGATCTCCCGAGCTTTCACAGAAAGCAACTTGGTCAAGTAATGACTGTGAGTCATCCAAACAGCTGACACTGACAGAAAAACTAAGAGGTGCTACAGCTGGTTACAAGGTATTCCTAAGGAGACTTAACTGACCTTGATAGACAACAAAAACTGATTGTTCTTAAAATAGATCTCACCTTAACTTGGTCTTGAATATCCTGCAGAAAACATACAACTACTAGAGGTATATAAAACAATGCTAAAGTAATATGTTGGTTATAGAAGAAGCTCAAATCACTAACACCTTCTGACAGTTGTTGGCTACACTAGTAACTGTCTACTGTTATGGATTAATAGACTACAAAATGTTTAAATTGTGGGAGTTCCTAACAACTCTTTCATCTTCAACAGTTCACCCATCCTGTGCAACAACAAAACAAAAGAGAGGGGTATGTTGGGAGCCATTGAAGCTGGAAATTGAACACACATGCAAGGCTGGAGGATGATCATTCCAAGAACAAAGAACACCTGGGGTAAACCACGTGAAGAAACTGCTTCAGCCCAGAGAATGCTTGGCCTGAAAACCATCTGAACAGGGGGTTGCTAAGAACAGTAGGGTGTCATGTGACAGTAAGTTGCTAAAAGGTTTCAATAAATGCTCCTGCAGGGAGGAGCCAGTACCTTTCCTCCCATCAGGAGAGTAAGGGCTCCACCTGACCCCAGCATTGTCTCTTCTTTCTTTTTCTCATCATCTCATGGACCTTAACCCAAGAACCTCAGGAGCCACATGGGTCATGGCAGTAGGAAAGCTCTAGCAGCCTAATGAGATAAATTCCTTTCTAATTTGGATCCAGGTCCTCTAAAGTTTACACCCACCATACCTGGCCAACCACCAGAATACAGGCTCTGTGATCTTCATGGCCTGAACTCTCATCCTCTCCAACCCTATCTCCCAAGACTGTTTGCCACACAGTATCTGCAGTAGGGTACCACTTCATTTCTGGAGTGTAACTTTTCTTCTGGATCTCAGTCTCATCTTCAGTGAGATTTGGTTGTCACCTCTGCTGCCCTGTGTCATGAGGTATTTGAAGTTCCAGTGGTGGTGGTGGAGGCAAGTCCTCTCTCCTTTAACACTGGGTGCAGTTTCAATGGTTGGGGCAGAGAATGCCCTCTCTCCTCATTGTAGGATTACACAGGACTCAAGTGTCAGCAATAGGGATAATATATATCCCCTCCTAGCAATAGGGAGAAAGATGGGGCCTTTCTCCTCTTCCCACAGGACCCAATTGCACTGGTGTCCACATCAAGGACAGAGTTGGGTCTCTCCTCACATGGAAGTTGCACAAATCTTCAGTGTCAGTGGTGAGAGTGGGATCAGTGGTGAGAGTGGGATGTAGTATCCTCTTCTGAAGGGCCCATGAGGCATCATTGTTGGTGGTGGGGTGTGACAGGGCTTCTCTCCTCCTTTATGTGTTCCATGACCTACTATTGTCTACAATGGCAGTGGAGCAGGGACTCTCTCTTGTCACCCACAAGGCATACCAGGTTCTAATGTACACAGTGGGGGTGGAATTGGACCTCTCTCATCTCCTTGGGGCTCTCAAATTGCCAATGTTGCCAGCAGTTGTAGGGAAGGGCTCTCTCCTCTACTGTGGGTCACAACATGTGTGGATACCCACAGTGGTTATGGCAAGGCCTCTCTCTTGTTTTTGCAATTCATGAGTCTGATAACATATTTGCCTTTTCAAAATTTTCCTATTTGATGAAATACAACTTTTTATAGTACTATCTTCTGGATTTCAGTGCTGTGCATCATGATTTTGCCTTTTTGATTTCTAATTGCATTAATATGTATATTCTCTCTCTCTCTCTCTCTCTCTCTCTCTCTCTCTGTCTGTCTCTCTCTCTCTCTCTCTCTCTCTCTCTCTCTCTCTCTCTGGAAAGTTAGGTAAGGGATGTCTATTTCATTTATTCTTTCACAAAACAAGGAACAAAATTTTTTGATATTTTTAAAATTTTATTTAAAGAGAAAAAAACTAAACTAATAAAGGGTAGTAACAATACAGAATTCCAAGGAAAAAAGGAAAAGAACAACAACAAAAAAAACACTAAGAAATCATTACTTGATAAATTACATACAGACATCTTGGAAATAGTTGTTCAAATTACAAAATTAAAACATGCAAAGTAGACATTCAAATAGTGAGACTGTTAACAGTTCTGCTCCACGATCTGACAAAAACAGCAATATGGTCATCCATCTTACCCACTCAAATATACATGCAATTATATCAAGAGGGTAAAATTAAACACAACAAAACAGAATAAAGTGGATCACAAGAAAGCAATGTAAGAGACATAAATTTCAAAACTAGACAATTGGAGATATTCACTCTCTATCAAATTGACTCTTGTTTTCTTCCAAGTAGTTGCCCATATTGTCACATACAGGGAATTCACATGAAACAACAGAGTATAGAACTGATCTGAACAGGACGAGGAAGGTGTTTCACGTCTTCAAGACCAGACAATAGGGAAGCCAAGAATGGCTGTCATAGTGTCTCTCATTCTCTTCAAAACAGCTGTCCATACCTTCATGTGTGTTGAAAACTTAAACTAAACAAAACAAGCTAAAATCACTTTGAACAAAGAGTGATAGTTTTGCTGGATTTCGCATCATGACATTATGGAATCAGCACTGAGTATTGTAGTGTCTCTTTTTCTTCAAAGTACTTGTTCATTTCAACATGCATTATATAGTTGGTTCTCGTAAACTGTTTATAAGCTCTACACATGCATGAGTCTGTACATGTATATCTATCATTTCTGTATTAGAGGGAAAAACAAAACAAAGCAAGACAAAACAAAACAATTCCTAGAAAAGCATGGAGCAAAAAGTCATATACAACCACAACACAAGGTGATCTACAATGGTTACCATGATGTCTCAGCAGTATATAACAACATTAATAAAAACAAAGCATTGGAGACATTATAAGACTTCAAAAGCAGGTAATAATAAAACCAGAGTGGGTATCTTAGTGAGTGTTGTCACCTTCAGTGTAGTTTCCTATACTCTTAGACTTTATGCTATCAAACATAACAGATTTGAATAAAACCAGTCAATACAAAATAGCAATCTAAAAAACCAGATTCAAATAAGATCAGTTATAATATGACAGTGTAAGTTATAAAGGGCTTCAGATTAAGTTGATAGGAAATTAATGATGATTTCCATAATATGTCCTCTTTTGTTGGGGAGAGCTGACTGTGTCCTCAAATCTAGTGTAAATAGACAAACTGGAGCAGCATGTAATCCATCTAAGCAGAGTGATGAGAATAATGAAGATTTTAAATCTTGTTACCCTATTAACAATGTCCTCTGCCTTCCTTTTTTAGACAATTCCTCCCCTTTCACTCCCATAGGGTGCACTGCTTATTTTGAATCCCACTGCCTCCCTATATAGAGCATCTCATTGGACCCTATCTCCTGATCTACTGTGCCTGTGTTTCTTTTTGTTAGTATACTGAGACCATCTATATTAGAGATTACAGCCAATCTTCTCTGCCTCATTTCTGCTATTCTATTTTTCTGCCATTGATAGTCTATTTTTCTCTTCCACTCCACCATCATTGAGGCCTCTCTGCCACTGCTCCTGAAATGCTCATGTTCTTTTTCTCTCTAAAATGTCCTTCAGTGTTTTTGTAGGGTTGGATTGGTGGTCACAAATTCTCTCAGTTCCTCTTTGCCATGGAAGCATCTTGTTTCTCCATTAATTTCTAGAGAGAGTTTTGCTGGATACATCAATCTAGGCTGGAGGTTGTTCTTCTTCAGGGCTTGAATTACTTCACTCCAAGCTCTTCTTGACTTGATGGTCTGTGTCGAGAAGTCTGCCTGATTTTGCTAGATTTTCCTTTATAGGTGATCTGTTTCTTTTCTCTGATGTCTTTTAATATTCTGTTCTTATATTGAATTTCTGGGATCTTGATTATTATGTGTCTGGATGTAGCTCTGTTTTGGTTGTAGGTGGCTGGAGTTCTGTAAGTTTCATACATCTGCATATCATTTCCTTTTTGTATGTTTGGGAAGTTTTCCTTAATAATTCCTGCTTCGTCATTCACATGATTTATTCTTAAGTTATGGATCCTCTTGTCGTCCTCTAGCCTTTGTATTGTTACTGACTGCTCCCTTGTTATTTTTAAGAAATCTTCCCTTTCATAATCACACATTGCAAGTCTATGTTCAAAATTTGATAGTCTATCTTTAGTTTCTTTGAAGCAGTTTTGCCAACTTTCTATGGAGTTTTTAGTTTCCTGGTAATCTCCTTGAATCTGCTTCATGAATTCTAGGTTTGCTTTATATTCTTCTTTGAATGTTTCTCTCCTTTTGTGTTCCTCTATTCTTCTGTCTGTGGCTTCTTGAGAGGTGTTTAGCCTTTCTTCATTGAATGTTTCTCTCCTTTTGTGTTCCTTCATTCTTCTGTCTGTGGCTTCTTGAGAGGTGCTTAGCCTTTCTTTTATTAATCTACTTATCTCTTGTTTAACTTAAATTAATATTTCAGTTTTGATCTCATTTATGAGGTCCTGAAGATATCTCTTTATGTCCGCTGATGCTGTGTTTGATGTTGCATGCTTGCTGCCCTCAATCTCTTTTGTATTTACCTCTCATGGATCAATATTCTCAGGTTTGGGTGCTGGGGGCTTTTTCTTATTTCTCTCTCTCGTCATGTTTTTGGTTCCTTCCATACAAGTCTATAGTGTAATTCTTAGCCCCTTTTCTTGTTGGTTAGGGTTGGTTTGGAGCCTGCAGGCTAGGGGCATCTGCTCTCTGCAGTCCACTATCTGAGAGTGAAATTCAAGCAAGGGCAGTGTATGCTGGCTCCTCCCCTCCGGGCCAGTCAACCTTCGTGGGCCTTCACTGTGTCAGTGTGTGCCTGATTTATGACAACCCACTAGGTCTTGGCCAGGGATGCAGCCCAGTCCAAACAGATCCCACCAATCTACTCTGTGAGGGGAGCAACCAACTGAAGCCCCTTCCTTACAGAGTTAGGGCCGTCCTGACCAACTCCAATATGTTGCTTAGTTGGCTGTCCTCTTTCTGTGGGAAGGTCTTATTCACATCACTCACTGCAGGTTAATGCTGGTCCCAGAGAACTGCTGGGCTCACCGACCTCCGACTACAGCGCAGCTGCATCACGAATTCATGGTGCCTCTAGGTGGGTCACATGCAGGGCCAGTTCCCGGCGAGTCACGCATAGGGCAGTTCAGCTCCTCGCTTGGGGCCGCTCAAGCCAGTGGCATCAGTGTGAGTTTGGTTGCTCAGGTCGATCTCGGGCATGAATTCAGGTGGCTTGGTGAGAGCACCGTGCTTGCCGATTTTAGCTTCTCTAATGGTAGCCCTGGGACCTCATATTTGAACAGTTTCTTTGACTTCAGTTTCTTCTGGGTTGAGAGAATCCATTTCCCTCTGTTTGGGTCTCTCCAGGATGTTCTATTCTGGCATTTGAGCTGTCTCTCAGAGAGGCTCGATATCCTGCTGCCTATCGGTCCACCATCTTTTCCAAAAACCCAAGTTTTTTATCTTTTGTTTCAATTTCATTCACTTTTGCTCTGATTTTTATGATTTTTCTCTTCAAATTTGTTTTCAATTTGGATTGTTGTGGTTTTTCAAGTATCTTAGGGCTCCTAAGGTTCATCTTCAGGTTATTTGTTTGAAATTGCTGTTTTCTAATTTGAATTTTGAATGCAATAAGCTTCCCACTTGGGGCTACTTTCCTCATATCCCTTAAGTTCTGTTGTATTGTAACAGCATTAGTATTTACTGCTCAAAATTGTTAATTGTTTTATTGATATCTTCTGTGACTCATTGTATGTCTAGGAGTATATTATGTAAGTCCTAGGTGTTTATGTATTATCTGTGGTTTCTTCTGTGACTGATTTCTAGTTTCAAAGTGCAATGGTCTGTTAGTAAACATGGGCTGATTTCATTTTTGGTGCTTATTTAAGCTTACTTTGTGGACTACTATATGATCTTTTTTGGAGAAAATTCTGTGTGTTGCTGAGAAGAAGGTGTAGTATTGGAGTTACTCATTATGATTCTGTTGGGGTATATTTGATTTGTTATATCCAGCAGTATTTGTTTTTGAAGATAGGTGCTCCAGTATTTTGTGTATATGTGTTTACAAGTACTATCTCTTTGTGTTGAATTGCTCTCTTAACTAGTGGATAGTGAATTTATTTGCCTCTTCTGCTTAGTTTTCAGTTGAAATGTGCTTGTTCTGAGCATAAAATTGCTACTGCTGCTTTATTTGGTGGTTCTGATAAATGAAATATTGTTTCATGTCCTTTAGGGTTTTTTTTTAAATCTATGAATATCTTTTTGGGAATGCAACAGACAGTTGGATTCTGTTTTTTGATCCTGTTATGGTTTATATGTTGTGTCAACTTGAGATGTCTAAAAACTTAACTAAGTGACTCAGCATTTAAAAAGGTCAAAACTTTAAGTGATTCAGCAGGAGGCCAAGGTCCTTAGTTTGTAGCATCCTACATACATAAAATAGACAAATGAGGAGGGACTGATTTCTGCTTCTTTGGAGGAGCTCCAGTCTTCATTTTCAGCTTGGATTTCGTCATCTCCTGGCTTCTGGCATAGACTGTTTGGCACTGACTGGGAGTTCAGCCTTCATCATAGACCCTTCAGCCTCCATTAGAGACTCTTTAGCCCTCCACTGTAGATTCTTCAGTGTTCCATCATAGCGCATCAACCTCCTGATACAGACTTTCATGGGACACTACAGTAAGCTCTAGTCCTTGGCCTGGACCCCTCAACCTCTACCATGCAGGCATCCTCTGCATGCTCCTTTATTCAACTTTGTGGCTGATCATTGTTAGCCAATCTTATAATTTATTATACTGTTGTATATCTTGTGTTATATCTGTTTCTCTAGTAAACCCTGACTTATACGGATCTTGTTTGCATATCCATTTCTTTTAATAGGAAAATTGAGGCTGTTAACATTGAGAGTTATTACTGAAAGGTGTTGCTTTATTCTTAAGATAGTGTTTTTGTGTGTGTGTTGATGAGTCTTTCATATTTCTTTTTTTATCTATTTTCCTTGCTTGATGTATTCATTCCATCTGAATTTTTGTCTTTGTTGGCTTCATTGTCTCTCTCTAGGATATTCTTATGTTTTTTATGGTATGTTATACATGTGCTCTTAAAATGTTCTTGTATATGGAATGTCCTTATTTCTTGATCTATTTTTCAAATAAAGTTTTGCAGAATATGTTAATCTGGGTTGAGAATTGTTTGCATTTAGGGCTTGAAATACTTCATTCTAGGCTCTCCTGGTGTTGAAAGTTGGTTGAGAATTTTGCTATGATACTAATAGGTTTACATTTATATGAGATTTTCTGCTTTTTTCTGACAGCTTATAAGATTCTGTCTTTTTATGGTCATCTGGAATTTTGGCTAAAATGTGTCATGAGGAGCTTCCTTTTTCATTCTAGTTGATTGCTATTCTGTAAGCTTCATTTACCTAGGTATTGAAGTCTTTTGTCATACTTGGAAAGTTTTCAATTTGATTTCTATAAACAGATTTTTTATTCCATATGTGTCATTTTACATACTTTTCTTCTTTTTGGGACAAAAATACTCTACACTCAAAGTTACAGGGGAAAAGGTTTATTTAGCTCACAGTCTATAGAGGTTTTAATCCATAATCACCTGGCTCCAAGGCAGGCTGCCATGGCAGATGGGCATCACAGAAGAAAAACTGTTCATGGTGGGAAGGATGTAACAGAGCAGGAAGGGATGACTACACTTCATTCTATTCCTTATATTTTATCCGGGATACTTAGGGCAGGTAGCACTCGCTTTCTTAAGCCTAGTGCCCTTGATCCTAGCATTTCACCATGAATAAATTCCAGTGTCACACACTCTAGATCCAGCCACCTCTGAAAAAGCCTCACTATCACTGCATGAGTCTTTGGGGAGACACCTAAACACAAGCCATAACAAGTGCTTTCTTACAGTTTCTCTCTAACTCCATTTAACCTTAAATTTAAGGTCTTCTTTGCATTGTCAAGTAGCTGTTGGATTAATTTTTCTTGTTCTTTTATTGTGTTTGTTCCAGGTTTTATTTTTATAATTATCTTCCCATAGAAGCAACAATCTATATTTCTGTAACAATATATTTAATGTCAAAGAGCTGGAGAAAATTTGAATAAAGGACAGATTCCATACATGAATATACTCTGCATATGTACAAATAAATTCAATATATTAAATGTACTTTGTATACAACTTCATTTACTATAAAGAATGCTGAGTACTAGATTCTGAGCATATTTATTCAGACTTTCATTCCGGTAATGTGAGGATGCTAAAGTTCTGGAAACA
>PVJX010027097.1:0-25171 GCA_004027295.1 Dolichotis patagonum | reverse complement strand
ATATGATGTGGTGAAGTTATTTTTTGGTCATATCTATTTGGGGTTCTAATTGTCTCCTGTAGCTGGATAGTGACAACATTCCCAAGATTTGCAAAATGTTCTGCTATTGTTTCGCTGAATAGGTTCTGTGTGCCTTTGTCCAGTGCCATTTTGCCTGTATTGAAAATTCATGTTTGATATTTTAATTGTGTCTCATGGGTCTTGCATATTTTGCTCATTTTGTTCTGATTTTATTCTTCATTTATATCAGAGTATGATAATTAATCAACCTTGTCATCAAGCCATGGTATTTTTCTTTCACTTACTCCAGTCTGTTGGTGAGGATTTCCACAGTTTTTTTTTTTTTTTACTTATTGTATGTTCTATTCCTCCAGTTTTTGTTTGATTTTTTTCAGAATTTTTTTCAATTCAACTTGCACACTCTGTATTATCTTTTTTAATTCCTTTAGCTGGTCACTTGTATCTTCTTTCAATTTTTAAACTTCATTCTTTGAATTCTTTGCAGAGCATTTCATCCACTTCAACATTTTTGGTGTCAGTTACTAGCAAGTTAAGGACTTTTATTGGATGAATGTGTTTGTCTCATATTTTTATATTTCTATGCTGAAGCTTACATCTCTGTTGGAAGGGATGTTTCTTGCTCTTTTTAATGAGTGACTTCTTTAGGGAAGGCCTTCTCTGAATGTTGTACTGTGAGCTATTGGTTTGTTGTATAGTGTTGATTTTAATTCCAAATGGACTTAGTTGTGTACTTTCCCTCTGACTTCTCTGGCTGTGGTCAGTGGGTTCTGATACAGTGTGCATTACATTGGGGGAACCCACTCTCTCTCTGAGACTTACAAGATTCAAGCCCCTCTGATAGTTCAGGCAAGCGTGTTGTGGTCAGCAGAGTATGTGGGTGCACCCTCCGCAGTTATTCCTGCAGTCTCTTCAGCTGTGCACTGCCTGTCATGGGTTTGATGTCTGCAGAGGGCCCCTGTAGATGCAATGATAGTTACAGTGCTCTCTGCTGCAGCAGTGCGGATGAACGTCCAGAAGTGGGGCTTCAGGCCCTCCCTGAACGTGCTTATTTGGGGCTGAATCATTAGGTCCAGGCTTTTATCTTCTCTATTTTTAAGCTGAAGTATCTGCCAAGGCTTGCATTGGATGAGGTCACAACTGGGATAAAGTGCAATGTCCCTCCGCTGGACTGTGGGTGTAATTTGGGTGCAATGTACCCACCCACTATGTCCATTGTTAGCGCTGACCCCAGTTCCATTTGGGAGGATGGAAACAAACAATAGGAATAACCACACTGTAAAACAAGCCAGCTACACAAATACAGTAACAAGCAATTAGAAATAAAAACAGACACAAAACCCATTCCAAAAAAGGGAGCAAAAAATTGTGGAATAAAGTAAAAATTAATTTAAAATAATTAAACCAAAAATTTTAAATTAGTAAAAATAACAATAAAGAGGAGAAGAGAGGGATAAAATCCTATTAACATCTCATGAAAATAGGAGAAAAGTAATGAAAGACTTCAAAGCCAAAATAGTTACAGAATAGGGGGAGGAAAAGAAGAGAAAACTGTAAAAAAATATGCTTCCTGGTAGAGGTGTGTGAATTGGAGACCCATTCTCCCAGCTGTGTGTCTGCTCACTTTAGGGACCCCTAGTGGGACAGATTATTTCTGGGTATTAGCACCCCTTTCTCCCAGGGAACCTTTGGCATAATGTGTGTATCACACAGGTCCAAGCCACAGGCTAGACAGGATTCGTCACAGTGCAGGTGAGAAGCAGTCAGATCTCCAGGCCCTGAGCAGAGGGGTGGGAAGGAAATAAGCAGTTTGCTGCCCTGGTCTTGACACCCCCAGATCTGGTTCCTCACAACACCTCATGTGACTGGACTTGCTCCTCATCACAGGTGTTGGGACCACTGACTTTTGGAGCCTCTGTTCACACTTCCCACCACTCAAACCAACCAGCAGGTCCTTGTGGGTCTTTCTCCAACCTCCACCATCCTGTGTGGTCATTTCCCACACAATCATTGTGTGGGGGACCCACATGGTCCTCAGTTTGTGGCTACTCTGAGGTTTTGTTCCTCTGAGCAGTTCAGTTCCTAGTATCAGGGCACCTCCTGAGATAGCTTCTTGCTACAAACTTTGTGGGACCTTTAAAATGCCATTCCATTGTCTTCTGCTTTCTACAGGCTTTGCTAAAAAGTCATCTGTTAGACTTCCTGTTAGACATTAGAAGGTATATAGTGATGGACCCCATCCCCAACCCAGTGAGGCTGTTTTAAGATTTTTGTCTTCTTTTTCAAGTAGCTGTGATGCTATTTTTTTTAACCATGTAATTAGTTTGCTTGATGTGTGCAGAGTGCTTTGAATCTTTGGGATGGTATGTCTTATACACTTTGGAGGTCTTCAACCATTTCTCTTCAGAAATTTATGCTGCTTGTTCTTTTTCCTTGCAGTACAATTGCTCTTACATTCAATTCTTTTCATAATCTCCCACATTTTTATTACACTTTTTTTTACATTCTATTCCACTTTCTATTTTGTGCCTCAGTCTAGCTACTTTTATTGGCTTACTATATTCTAACTGAAAAATCTTCTTTTTCATCATGTCTCATCTACTATTCATTCCATCTGGCAATTTCTTAATATTAGTTATTATATTTTTCAATTCTAAAATATAACATTGATCTTTTTTATAAAATTAAATTATTTTATTCAGTTTATTAATCTTCCCATTAGTTTTTCTCACTATATTCAGGACCATTTCAAAGTACTTTTCCAGCAGCTACAACCTGGCAGTGTTGGTATGTTTTCATCCTTGGAAATGAGGGCTTGTCCTTTCCACCATCTGGCACTGCCAGGCTCTATGCATGGGAAATCACAGAGTCTCTGAGTTATGGTGTTTTCCCCTACAGAAGGTTTGCTTTCCATACAAGGCAGCAGAGTGGGAACTGATGAGTGACAGCTAGGTGGAACTGAGTCAATTGGTGATTCTAGGAAGTCTTGGTTCACTGGTGTCTTAGTTATTTTTTACTCATCGCTGAGACAAAATACCTGATGCCCAAAGTTGGGGAAGGAAAGGTTTATTTTTTACAGTTTTTGGAGGTTTCAGTCCATACTCAGTTGGCTCCAAGGCAGGGTGGCATGGTGGGGCCGCAGTTCATGGCAGCTGCAAACAGCAAGGCAGAAACCGGCAAGAGAGAGACACGCCTTCTGCCTGCCATTGCATCACATCCTGGCTCCACCCCTAGGCCGATATAGCACTCACACCCCCAATCCAAGCGCTAGACAATGAACCAGTCACAAATGCACAATGCAAATACATGAGGCCTGGGGGCCACCCACATAAACCATGACAACTGGCGTGACCTGAACCTGAGTGTTGCCCTCCCGTGGTCCCATCCCATATGCTGATGTTCACGGATGCTTTTCCCCAGCTTGTTCTAATTCTGATGCTATCTCCACAACACTTTAAGACTCCTGAACTCTGTTCTCCTTGGATCATTAGTCTCACTCTCCAAGCAAATGAAGATTACTGGAAATGTCCTGAGGATAGAACCAGTCCAGCAGTAGACTCAGTTCCCTGCTCTTGATCTCCTGGGACTCCTGCTCTCTCTCTTGTCTACAGTCCATCAGTATCAAGAGAAAATGACAAGTTCTGCTCCTTTTTTACCTCCTGGGGGCAGCTTTGTCTTAAGCCCTATGATTGTCTTCTTGCCAGCACCCTGGGTCCAGTGTTGGAAAGTGTTCTGAAAACAGCTGACATACATGTCTGAATCTTCTGTGTGATCTTCCTGTCACTGGTTGCTTCATCAGCTCTCAAGTGTGTTCAAGGACATCCTTTTAATTCTACATGGGTCTTTAGTAGCTCTGAATGTTTATTGTCTGTAAGTTCCTTTGTGAGCTTTGCAAGGGGAGCACTTGATCCTTGAAATGCACATGGCTTTACTCTTGAAATGTATTTGAAAGATTTTCCCCTTCAGTGGTTAAGTGTTAAGCATGATAAAAATTTTTGATTGATTTTTGAAAACCATTTCCCAATGGTGACATCTGATTGGTTTCACTGATGTCACACCACAAGTATTTTTCAATCATTTTATTTCTATTATTGTTCTATTAGTAAGTGAGCAACAGAGCGGAAAAAGTCACCCCATGCTTAAACCAATGTGTGAGACATTTTACTTAAAGAGGAAAAGGCACTGTAAAGTATGTATTCAGTGAGAAAAGAAGGTAGATATTTAGATCAACCTAAAATATTCTACATCCACAAATGAGTTATATGTTTAATATTCATCTTCAGTTCACACAAATGAAAATAATGGCTTTGTTAAACTTTGTGATGGTGTAAGCTAGAAAATCCTTTCTAACTAGTAGAGGTTGTCCTTATTTAGAATGAGTTAAAGCCACTGGTATGATTAATCAGCCATGCTAGCCTCTCTGGTGTGGCCTGGCCAGCAGTGAGAGGGCCACTGAGCAGGACGGTCCAGTGCAGGAGCGAGTGACCAGAAGCACAGAGGGTTTTCTTGTTGTGCTGCCCTTGCAGTGGCCCATCCTGACACATCCTCTTAAAGGCGACCCATCCCCCAGTGATCTTTCAAACATTTTGTTTTGCTCTCTGTGTTGGTGAGTAAGCCTCTGATGTAAAGTTTTATGTCTTCGCTTACCTTTATTCTTTTAAAATTAAAGAGGCTATGTATGTGATGTTTGTTTTGTTTCCGGAAGCACACTTGGCTTCCGAGTATCTTTCATTTGAATAAATCATTTTGAGTTTTTAATTCCAGAAGTGAATGTATGCGCTGAATTCTAATTACTAACCAAGATCAACTTACACTGAATTTCAAGTTGTTTGAGAAAATGGCACTGATACTAATAATGGCATTGATACTAATAATGGCATTGATACTAATAACGGAAAAGATGGGGCTGGAGGTGTGGCTCAGTGCCGCCAGATGCTCAGCCCGCACGGATTCCTGTGTTCACTCCCAAGCCGAGCAGAAGAAGAAGACAAAAAAAATCAGTTGAATAACTGAATAGTTGAGACAATGCTTTAGAAGATCTATCTGTCTATCTTTCTATCTATCTACCTATCTGTTTATCTGTTTCAATTTATTAAACACACCGTCTCCAATTTCCAAAGTGGCATTTACTTACATTCTCCCAATCAGAACCACAGTTCTTTAAATGAAAACTTTCCTTCACGTTTTTTCAATAAAAATAATTCAGATAGTTTTTTCATCCTTTGGGAATAAAAGAAAGATTTTAGTATAATCCAAAAAGGAAATGTTCACTTTCTTGGTATTTTGACTGGTTAAACGAAGTGCAGAAAGGCCACAGTCCCTTAAAAATAGCTATCTGAGAAGAGCTGGCAGGACCCTGACACTTTGGAAATGCACTGGTGTAGGGCTGAAATTTAGCAGAGAAGAGAGTGAGAAGAAATGGTTTTAAATCTGGGAAACCCAATATGGTTTCTCAGCCTGCAATATAAGGAAATATATATGTACATATTTTAAAATAAAAAAAGAATAAAAATGAAGGAAATATTTTGATTGAGTCGCGGCATCTATTTTCAGCCTAATTTTACTACTAGGTTGAGGGGGGAGAAGCCGTGATTAAAATCAGATTTCTTTCTCCGCGCCTTGTCAGTGTTTCTTTACTGACCGTGGCCTGTGAAACACACGTTCTCATTTTTATTCCTGTGCTCACGGAGGCAGCGAGGGAGGCACCAGGAGGACCGTGACAGAATTTCCAGCACGCAGTCAGTTCTGAGGGAAGCCATATATAAATCCTCAATACTCTGTTGAGCTTGATAGGCGCTAACTGTACATTTTATGCAGTATTCTGTGCCTTTCCAATACATTCACGCAGCGTGTGCCGGTCAGCTCAGGGTATCCGGGTGACCCACGACTCAAACATTTGCCCTTTCTTTCTAGTGGTAATGTTCCAAATCTTCTCTGCGAGCTGTTTTGGATTATGCAACAAGAGATTGCCCTCCATAAGCTTTCTTCTGTGTGGTACAATTGTGGTGCGATTTCTGTTTTTTGACTGCAGTAGTAGCAGTGTTACAAGACCGTGAATCTCTTGTCCTGTGTAGTCACTGTGTTTTGTCTTTTGATTTTTGGTGTTTTTATTGTTGAGGCTCCATGTAGGGTGTTTTGGTCACTCACATTGCTAAACCCTTGGGTTATTTGCTCAGATTGTTGATGCCAGTTTGACAGCTGGAAACCGCAGAGAACAGCAGACAGGCAGGAAGTCTCCACGTCCCGGGACCACACGCTTCCTGAACAGAAAGCCGGGAGAATGAATTAGTAGCTGTCTGGGATGGATGTCATTAAAAAGACAGGAAGCAGTTAGGGAGATAATTAGAGGCTGCCAAGAGGAACATCTGGTAATAGCGTCTTATCACTCTCTCCCCCCTGAGAGTTCTACTTGCAAGCGGCAGACAATGGGAGAAATCTCAGTTTATGTTCGTTTCCTAGTGTTTGCCGTTAGCTCCTCATCTGCAGCACAGTCCTGAGTAGCAGAATACAGTAAATGCTAAGTCTCAGTTTCCAAGGCGCAATCACCTCCCCCTCTCCTGTTTTCCGTCTCTCTTGGTGCTGCAGGGTTACGTATCAGCGCCACAGCCTGCCAGGTCACACGTCACGAGCCGGGCCACGGGGGACAGGAATGGACAGTAATGGTGCTTCAGGATGACGGGGCTCCCCAGAGCAGGCCGGTACAGTGGGCGTGGGGTGCGCATGCACGGAAAACGGGGTGTACACGCTGCAAGGAACACGGGAGACAACAGCGTGGGAGGGAAGCCGAGACGGGAACGCAACACGCAGCCTGGCTCGTGGTGAGCAAAGGGTGTGAACGGGGTGATTGTAGGAAGGATTTTGTGGGGAGCGGGGTTGCCTGGCCAGATGGGCTTCCAAATGTCCTCCCTGAGGGGCATCTCTTCTCCCCAGTGTCTCTTCCTGTCCTTGTCAACTTTGCTCCACTGGTAACCATCTGGGCATCCTATTTCCCACCTCTATTTTTGCCTTTTCTAAGTCATATTCTTATGAAAGAGGAAAACCCGCATTTTACATCCTGGACAGCCAGCCAGGGCGTTGGCCTCCTGCTTGCTTCCTTCCTTTCTTTTTTATTTTATTTTATTTTTTTTTTTTGAGATAGGGTCTCACTCTGTAGTTCAGGCTGACCTTGAACTCACTTTGTAGGGAGGCAGGCCTCAAACTCACTGTGACCCTCCTGCCTCAGTCTCCCGAGTGCTGGGATTACAAGCATGTGCCATCACACCTGGCTCCTCCTCCTGCTCTCTAGTAGAGGTGACCCCTCTCCCAGGCTGCGAGGTGAGGGTGGCGTTGAGTGTGGTCCTTGTCCTCTTCTGTGCTGACCTGTGACAGACCTAGGCCAGCGATGAGCAGAATGGGCCAGACCAGGATGTGAGTGAGGCCCGACGCCTACAGCACATCACCCCGACAGCCAGGGCACTTTTCAGGGTCCATGTGACATCTAATTTGCATTCTTTGGAATCAGCCCAGGTGGTTAAACCACCACAGTGCTTCCCATATCTGTGTGACTTCCTGGCTGTCTAAGCTGAGTCACTTCTTAGTCTTGTAAAGCAAAGGGAAAAGCCTGCATCCACCATCTTTTTACTTTTGAAACTGTGCTGAGTTCTTTACTCAGGCTTTGTTCTCCCGTCCGTCCACCCTGGCGTCAGTGCTCATTCGGCACCAGTGTCTAAGTCACTTTCTCGTTGCTGAGACACGATCCCCAGTGCATGCACATGCAAGGAGGAGAGGTTATGGAGCTCACAGTGTGCAGAGCCTAAGGCACAGCTGGCTGGCTCCAAGGCAGAGCAGCATGGCAGAGGGGCCTGGAGGAGGAGTGCGGCTCACAGCATGGGGGACAGGAAGCCGAGAGACAAGGGAGGAACTTTGGAGGGAGTCAAACTCTCCCAGGCCACACCTCCCACCCCACCCCAGTGGTGCTTCTTCTCTGACCAAACCCCACCTCCCCACAGCAAGCCAGCTATGTCCCAAAATACAGTTGCCTTCCTTAAGGTAGCATCTATGATGGCATAAACTATAACGATTGGTTGCTGCATGGGCGTGAGCGGGGCTGCAGAAAGAAGAGTTGGAGATGCCCCAGTGAGACGAGGTGCCTGGTCACGCTGGCATGCTGGTGAGTGACACAGGGGTTTGTTTAGGACCCATGTCTGAATGTCCATACGGAACAGAGCTGATGCTGAGGGTGGAGCGGAGCTTCCAGTTTCAGAGCTAGAGAGACTGTGTCTGCTGTGTCCTGCTCAAGCAAAGTACTCTCAGTAGGGAGGCTGGAGGGAGGAGGGCTGGGCCAGAAGCACACACACGAGGCCCAGGTTGTCTTGCTAGGGCTTCCCTGGCACAGGACCGCAGGGCCGGTGGTCAGGCTGCAGGGTCTTATCACCTCATAGCTCTGGAGGCTGAAGCCTGAGAGCGGGGGGGTCACAAGGCTGGCGTCTGCGGGGCTCTTGCTGCTCAGCGTGCAGCCAGCTGTCTTCTCCCCGTGTCCCCATGGTCCTGCATGTGTCCTCTTCCTCTTCCTGTGTCTTCCAGGCATGTCCGCGTCCTATTCTGCTTTTCTTAGAAGCAGCCCCGTTATACTGGATTAGGCCCCCTGGCGGCCTCCCTGCAACCTGCCTGGCTGTATTCAGCCTTTCGCCATGCACAGTCGCATTCTGAGCTTCTCAGGGCCGACGCGTAAACATAAGGGTTTTGAGAGCTTGCAGCTGGGTCCAGATTGGCCTGGAGGTGAGCGGGTGCAGACCGAGGCAGTTTGTTCTGCAGAGAGGAGCTCGGCTCAGATCTGCAGGGTTGGCTGGGGCTGTGTGACTGATGCTCCTTCTGCCGACTGGGGCGGCAGCTTCATCTCCCACCTTCATCTGCCCCCTAGCGCTGCCTTTATACCTCAGGTCAGTAAGGACGGGCCGTCCAGTTATAGCTGTGGGTAACTGCCTCAAATCAACTTAAAACAGTCTGGCAGCAGCTCAGGATGGAGGCCCTGAGTGCAGTTCCCAGTATCACACACACACACGCGCGCGCACACACCACTTCTCCTCTCCCTGCAGGTTCTTCACACAACAGCATCGAGACTGACAGCAGGAGCAGGACGGCTCCAGTGGGCCATGGCTGCCCGTGGCACGCATCGCTGTCCGGTGAGCCCAGCTTCTGGGGACTCGGAGAGGGGCTCGGCCTTTGACAGGCAGGGTGATGCCTCACTGGAGGGCACAGACACGGGGTCAGTGAGTGGCCCAGGGTCGGTCCTGCACCTGGCCCAGAAGCCATGCACTGTGACGAGACCCACCTGGGTTGGCACCTGTGTCGCCTCGCGTTGGCACAGACCAACTCAGAAACACGGCGGAGGCAGCCAAATTTCTCTTTTAAACAACCCGGGGTAGGTAAGAATTTATTCTGACAAAAGCATGACCCTAGTGTCACCCAGCCAGCCACAATCATGATTATTTTCCACGACTGTAAGCTCAAAAAAATGCAAAAGGTTTCCAGGTGCGAATTACAGAACAGAGGAAGTTTGAAACGATGAGTGTGTGTCTGTTTCTGGGGAGACCCAGAGTATAAAGGACTCAGAAACATTAGACTCCCCCAAACAAAAGAACCAAGTAAAAATGGGCAACCAAAACATATATATATATATATATATATGTATATATATATATATAATGGGCAACTAAATTGAGTGGATGTTTCTCTGAAGAAGAAGTACAAATGGTCAGTAAGTACACAAAAAAAAACCCTGTGCAGTATCACTGGCCATTCAGGAGATGAGAATTTAACCCTGCCGGGGCTCCATCTCAGGAAGAAGGGCTGTCATCACGCACTCAGCAAACAGCAGATGCTGGCGAGGCCCTGGGGAGAAAGGAGCCCTTCTACATTATTGGTGGGACTGTGAAATTGTCTAGTGTCTATGACACTCAGTATGGAGAATTCTCAAAATAATAAAAATAGAGATTCCATTTAGCCCAGCTATTTTCCTTTTTACCATCTTCCTAAAAGACTTAGACATGTTATATTACAGTGATTGATGCACATCCATAGCAGCACGCAGTTCATAACAGCTTAATCTTTGAAGTGGCCTATGTGTCCATCAGCAGGTGAATGGATAAAAAAATATGGTACTTACCACCAAGGAGTACTACTGTGCCATAAAGAAGGGTAAACTCGAATCATTTGTAGGAAATGGATGCACCATGAAACCATAATGTTAAATAAAATAAATTGGACATACAAGCTTAAATAGTGCATGGTTTTCTTATGCAGGAAATCCAAAGTATAAATGAAGAGCAGAACAAAAGGTAGATAATAAGAAATGGGGGGATTGTTGTTTTTCAAATAGGAAGAAGATCAATAAATAGTGTGAGGGAAGAGGAGGAGGAAACAGGTATGAAAAAAGAATTCGGATGTGTTGTGTACACAGATGCAGTCAACTCTCCGTGTATCCCATCAAGGTGATCAAATCAAATAAAGGTGTCTAAGCTCCTTTTCTCATTGCTGGGACAAAACACCCAAAGGGAGAAAGGTTTGTTTAGCTCACAGTTTGTAGAGGTTTCAGTCCGTACTCAGCTGGCTGCAGGGCAGCTTAGCAGAGGAGAATGGTTCATGGTGAGCAGCAAATTCAGCAGCCCACTTTAACAGTGTCTTTCTGCCCCTTTTATACCCTGTCTAGGCTGCTGGCACTGGGGCAGGGCCCGTGCAGTTCAGCAGTCACCCACCCTTAACTCCAGCACCCTTAATCCCAGCATTGCACATGAATCATTCACACACTCTCAATTCAGCCACTGAAAAACAGTGCCTGCGTGAGGCCTTGGGGAGACATTGAGACGCAAACCCCGACACAGGCAATGGCATATTCTGGGTAACTTCCTAAACCGATCTTACAGTATTTTGAGATTTCTTCCAGATATCAAAACCAGAGGTTCCACTCACTGAAACTTTGTCTCACTCCTTGTGTTTCTTTGTCTTCTCTGTCTAAACATGCAGAGCTTTCCTTTTCTCCTGGATGCGGAGTGTCTTTGCATCTGCATTCATCACCAAACAGGACCAATGGATTCTCAAGTTCTATCCATTTTTGCTAAACAATGCTAAAAGGAGCATCTTGGATATGAAGACTTTGCAAGTCTATCTATCATTGGTGTACGTATTAATGATCTATTATTTATCTGTCTCTCATCTATTGGTCTACTTATTAATGATATATTAATTATCTATACCCATTATCTATTATCTGTCATTTATCCATTGCTTATCAATTATCTATCTATCATCTATCTCTTGGTCTACCTATTAATGATCTATCTATTATCTATTTATATATTGATTATCAGCTAGCTATTATCTATCAATTATTTATCAATTATCTGTCTTATCTATTGGTCTGCCTATTTATTAATGATTTATCTATTAATTACTTCTGTCAATTATCTACTATCATCTATCAATTTGTTGTCAATTATCTGCCTATCATCCATCCATCCATCTGTCTGTCTGTCTGTCTGTCTTTATGGCCATGCTGGGGATTGAATCCAGGGCCTGGCACACACTAAGCAGGCGCCACGCCGCTGAGCAGCCCTCCCAGGCCCTCCGTGACATTAGACATTAGAGGAAACACGCACAGAACACAGCACCTGGCAGTCAATGGCCAGCTTGAAGCGTGAGTGTACGAACACACCGCTGAGCTCGGGCAGCACGGCTGTGAGGTCCTGCGTGCACACCGTGAGTGCGGGCACCTGTTTCCCCACACGCGTGGGCGCAGCCACGCTCAGGTTCTTTTGCCTTGGACCAGCTCTCTGCTTGCTCTCCTGTAGGTTAAAGGATGAGGTAAACTTCCTGCTCTTCATTTTACTTCTTGAATCTTGAATGAAATCAAGAATTTTTAGACGGTTATGGGTCATCAATCAGTTCCCTATAATGCTTGTCGATGCTCTTTGCTATTTTTATTGAGCTTTTATCGATTTGTATGTGCTCTTTATAATTTGAGAGTATTCAATCTAGTATATTGAATGTTTTCCCAGATCATCCTTTTTATTTTTGTGGTACTAGGCATTGAACCCAGTCCCTTTGCATTGCACTATATCCCCAGGATTTTTATTATTATTATTACTATTGCTATTATTATTTTATTTTGAAACAGAATTTCATTAGGTCACTAAGTTGCCCAGGTTGGGTTTGAACTTGGGACCTTCCTGTCTCAGCTTCCCAGAGTGCTGGAATTACATGCATGCACCATCATGCCTTGCTTCCAGTTCATCTTGATTTACAGCAGACAAATTCTTAAAATGAAACATTCAATGATAAGAATGTATAAGTGACTGGCAAACAATTTTGTCTATATCTGTGATGCAGAAATGTTGAATTGTTGAAATGTCAAGTGTAGGACTTGTGGACCTTGTGCATTACTTTCAAAGTCCTTTCTTATTCTAATATTATAAATAATTAATCTGTAATTTTTTCTAGAATTTTTGTGATGTCAGCTTTTACACTGGTTGCTTTTCTAGCTGAAATTTTCTTTGGCGGAATGAGGAAAGGTTATGTTTTGCTATTACTCAAGCAAAAATCTAACTGTGATAATGCTATCTATTAAATAATTTATGTTTTCACGTTGATCTAAAAAAGACTCCTTTATCATAAACTGAATTCTTATATATTCTGGATCAATTCTGTTTTGGATTTTTTTTAGCGATTCTAATATGTTAGGGCATGAAATTATTTTACTTGAGGCGGGACCTGTCTGGAGGAGGTACGTGTGCTTATGGGGGGAATGAGGGTGAGTAAATGGAGTGAAAGAATGTGTCGCCGTGGGCTGAGGATTTAACTCCGTGGCTTGTACATTGCCTGGTAAGTGCAAGGTTGTGAGTTAGATCCTCGGAACAAAAAAAAAAAAAAAAAAGAAAAAAAAAAAGAATGTGTCAAAGTTAGATAAAAAAGAAAATCCAAGCTTTGCAGTGTGAGACTTCAAGGGATCCTGTCCTTCAGAACATTCTTCATTTGTCCAAGTCTGTGTCTGCTCACCCTCCTAATGGAACCGTGCCAACCTCTCCCCACCCTTCCTTACCGCCTCTCAGTCCACCCCATCTCGGTCCCCTTCCCACTTGTGAAAAAATCTGTCTCGCTGTTTCCTATGATCTGTCTTTTATTTTTCTCTTTGTTCTATTAAACCGTAAGTTTGGTACAGGTATAGATGTTCTTACAGCATCTCTCCCTGTAGAAGGCTTGCACACATACATACGTGTGCACGCACGTAGATGAGCACACAATGGTTTAGCAAAATGGAGTGGTGTTCACAGTAACGAAGACGCCTTGAGGCAGTGGCCTGCGTGTGTGGGGGTCTCTTGTGTGATGCTGTCCTTGAAACTGGCGCCATTCCCTGAAGGCAAGTTGAGCCACATCATCGAAGGGACCTGCTGGGAACCGCTCAGCACAGAGAGCTGAAAGGGGACAGCAGAATTCTGCATCTCATCCTCTTCCTCTTCAACCAAGAAAACTGTCCACCCCGGCTTCTCCAGCAGCTTGGTCCCACCAGTGGGGTGAGGACGCGGCGTGTCCGCAGTTCCTGGCCTGGTCCTGAAGCTCCCCTTCGACTCTCCCTGTGTTGTCCCCTTTGTTCCTTTGTGATGTGAGGACACTAGTCAGCGTCGGTCACCTTTGGAGAACTTCAGGCTCTTAGGGGTCATTGCATCTCCAGAAGGTGAAGTGAACTCGTATTTTAGTTCGGTCGGTGACGGCGGGAACACACTGTCAGACTGTCTGGGGAGAACATCTTTCTAGATCCCGACTTAGCGGGAGACAGAGAGAAGTTATCTTGGGACCTGCAACACTGCGCCTCTCCCTTGAGAGTCAGGCTTATTCCCAGAAGGAAGATGCCCCGGGACCATCCATGTCGCAGAGACACGGAGCGGGGACAAGGCGAGGTGAGGGAGGGCAGCTGCAGGAGGGCTCTGCACCTCTGCCGCCTGCCTGCGGCAGTGACTCGCGGTGTGGTCTCTGCTTACTCCTCGGTGCCTGCCCCGGACACTCGCAGACTGGGAACTGCTTGGCCACCACCACTGCTCTGCAGCAGGGCTAAGTTACTGTGCCGTGGCAGTGTGTTACAAGGGGCAGGGCACGGGGCAGACGCCCTCCCTGTCTCCCTGGAACCCCCAGTGATGGGTACTGAGGTCCATTTGCCCAGGTGTCCAGGGGCAGAAGTTACTCCTTGCTCTGTCCTCCCCGTGGTTGTGCCCCTCTGCCAGCATCGACCCAATCTTGTGATGTGGGCACCAAAGACCCCCGGAAGGTCAGCAGGAGTAGCAGGACACAGACGTCCTGAGGAAGCAAAGATAGGAAAAGCCCGATGTCTTGCTGTAGGCCCTGCACGGAACACAGTAGCTCAGCTTTAGAGACCTTAAAGTGGCCGAAAGTCCCCAGTTGTGTGTAGGCAGCGAACGCAGGAGTGGAGAGTTCAGCCCTCCTGGACCTCGCGCCTGCTGGAATCTGGTGAAAGGAGGGAGAGGAAGCGGCGGGGCCTTGACCAAAGCGCCTTGCATCCGAATTCATGGGCAAAGTGACCAGAATGGCCTCGCAGATGCAATCCCGGGGAAGGGCGGAGCGATTTCTCCTGACCTTGTGTAGCGTCAGAGGCCGCCCCAAAGCTTCATAGGAGACCTAAGCCTCTGAGAGTGGTAGCAAAACAAGAAAGTGCGCTGCGCGTTTTGTTTCTCCATCACCGCTGTGTTCAGCGTCTAAGTCCTGGGGATCCGAGCCCTGCACATTATTCTCTCCACGCTTTGAGCCCAAGTCCTCTCTGCAGTTTCTCCAGGGCTCCTGTCCACGCGTGCTTACCTGGGCCTGGCAGGTTTCCTACCGCTTCCCTACTACTGGGAGTTTGGTTTTTTTCTTAATAACAGCTTTATTGAGCTAGAATTTGCACACAATTTACAGACTTAAATGTCAGAGTCACTGGATTTTAGCACCTTGGCAGCATTGCCCAGCCATGGCCACGGTCAGGCTGAGATCACTTTCATTATCCCAAACAAAACACTTTATCCACAAGCTGTGGTCACCCGACGCCTCCCCGGCCAAATCTAAGGAACCAGTGAGCTACTCTATGGCTTCACAGACTTTCTGTGAAGTCTGTGAAATTTTAGAATTCTGGGAAATTTTAGAATTCAAAATAGAGACCATGTTCATAGCAACAATAAAGATTTAGTGTTAAAAAAACAAAACAAACAAACAAAAACAAAAACCAAGGAGATCCTGCAAAGTGAGCTGTGATACCACATCAGAGTGAAACCAGAAACTGCCAGCCAGCAGGTGTCTAGGGTAAATAACTTTTCCTCTGTCTTTTTCTCCTATCAGCTTGTTCACATAAGGGAAACTGTAGTGCTCATGTTTGTGTGTCTGATTTACTTCACTTAACCTAAAGGTCTCAAGACGCAACCATTTCCCTACAACACCTCAGATTTATCTTGATGGCAGGACAGAACTCCCTTGTACATAAATACCACATTTCCTTATCTTTTCATTGCTGATGGGTGTATGTGTTGTTTTGAATAATTAGCTATTATGAATTATCCTGCTATAAATATGGGTACACACACATTGCTTGAAGTATGATGCTTTTAACTCTTTTGGGAAGATACCCCAAAGGGGAATAGTTGGATCAAATGGCATTTCTTGTTTTAGTTTTGTGAGGAATCTCCATAATGATTTCCATAGTAGTTGTACTAGTTCATGCTCTTGCCAACAGTGGAGAAGGGTTTCTTTTCCCCATAACCTTGCCAGTATTTGTTATTGTCTGATTTCTTGATGGTAGTCATTCTTTCTGGGGTCAGATGGAATATTAAAGCTGTTTTAATTTGTATTTATCAAATGGCCAGTGGTTTTGAACATTTTTCATGTATTTATTGATCAATTGTGCTTCTTCATTTGAGAAGTACCTGTTCATTTCAGATGCCTGGTTTTTGATTAGTACTTTAGTTTTGGGGGGGTCTAATTATTTTTTCATGTGGGGTGCTGGGATTGAACCCAGGGCTTTGTGCATGCAAGGCAAGGACTGTACCACTGAACTACATCCCCAGGCCTGGAGGAATCTAATTATTATTGAGTTCATTATATATTCTAGATACCAGTCCTTTGAAGAGTAGCTGGCAAATTTTTTTCATTCTGTATGTTGTCTCTTCACTTTGTTGATGGTTTCCTTTGCTGGACAAAACTTTTTTGTTTTAATGTGACCCCATTTGTATTCTTTGTATTATTTCTTGCACAGCTGGGGAATTATTCAGAAAGTCTTTGCTTAAAGGTCTTCAAGAGTTTTGACTATTTCGTCTCCCAGAAAATTGTGTCTGTTTTAATGCTGAAAATCTTTGAACTATTTTGATTTTGGTTTAGGGCATGGTGAGAAAGATGGGTCTAAGTTCAACCTTCTGCACCAGATAGTTTTCCCAGCACCATCTGTTCAAGAGACTTTTTAAAATATTGAAATGTATTGATGGTTGAAACATCATTTAAAAATCCTTCCCTATTTTAGAGATGCACTGGACCCCTCTAATAGTGAAGCTTCCAGGAAGAGCAGACTGCGCTTTGCACACCTGTTGCTTTTTCTCCTGCTCCGTCTCTCCCCACCCACTCCTTACGGCATTATCCTCTGTTGCTCCATGGACACCGCGCTGTGTGGTTGCCATGACTTTGTAGCTAACTCTGATGCCGCAGCAGAGCTCCCACTTTCCTGAGCCCTCTGAAGCATTCCTTAGGCCCATGGTCACTGCACTGAAGTCTCCCCTAGAATGCCACTGCTTGGCTTAGCAATTCTCCTCATCGCTGGGACAAAATACCCGATACCTGTGACTTGAAGAGAGGTTTATTTCGGGTCACCTTTCAGTCAGCCGGCTTCCAGGCAGGAGCAGCATGGCAGAGGGAAAGTTGCTCCTGGTAAGGAAGAAGCCGGGAAGCAGAGAGTCAAGGATGTAGACCCTTGGAGGTCACCCCCAGGGACCTGCCTCTTTCTCCCAAGCCCCACCCTCCCAGCACCACCCTTGCTGTTGTGCCCCTAATCCCACCACTCTCCACAAGGGTCCCTCTAACACCAGCGGGATTGGGGGGCATCAATAATAAACCACAGCCCTGCTGGTTTCCCTCCTACTCCTTGAATATGTCTCCTTTACTCTGTCTTTTGAAAGGCTTTTTCTCCTGCTGACCTTCAACCTGCCTGCTGTTTCAGCGTCAGTTAGCTGCCTTGTCTCTATGAAGTTTGAAACTTCATTTTTTTCTTTTTTAATTTTTTATTTATTTATTTATTTTTCCATTTTATTTTAAAGAGAATAAGACAAAAGAGGTCAGTACAGAGCAGATCGGAACCAGACAACATAGGCAACACAATACTTAACATTAAGACAACCGGACATTAATAATAGCTATCCCAATATTTCTTTGTCTTTCTTTCTCTGTTGAGCATAGTTTCAAATACAATAATATCAAGCATAACAAAAAAGTATAAAACCATTCAAAGAGTGAAAGAATTACAGGGCATTCGGAACCGAATAACAGAGAATGATCAATGGGTACTACAACATCTCATTTTCAATAAAAAATTTTGTTTATACTTTCACACATATTGAAATCCCAATAAGACACAATGTGATAGAACCAATGGAAATAGAAGAATAGAAGCATGATAGGACTTCTAAGAAGGATGGTATTAAATCAGCAATAGCTGTCATAATGTCTTGTTCTCTTCAAAACAGCTGTTCATAGCATCACGTATAATAAAGTCAAACAAAACAGGATAAAACCATTACAACTGGTGATTGAAAACATTGAAAGGCTTCAAAGCTATCAGATGGGGACTCATGCTTACCATAAAACCTTATATATTCTTATCAACTCTCATACTAGGGAGACTACACGGTATTTACACATGTGAGTTTGGTTTATTTGAAGCCTCTCTTAGATTGCCGAGCTGATGTTCAGCCTTTCACTTTTCATTCCTACCCAGACATCGTTTCAACCTGCTCAACACCAGAGACACAGTTTTTATCTTTAGTCCCAGCCTGTGTGAGTCTCTTTCTCCTAGTGTGGTTGAGTGCTCCCAAAAAACAAACAAACAAACAAACAAACAACACTAAACCAACCAGCCAGCCAGCTGTGCTTCCTCCTTGAATTCTCTGACACACCACAAGCAGTAGCCAATAACAGTGACTCCAGCTCCTCCGTGCTCCTAGAAAACTGTATGACCATGAAAGGGGCGGCCCTTACTCAATGCATTTGATTTCCCACTTCATTGTCTGGACTTCACTGGAGACTGAATTTTCTCTATCTTGGTGGTTCCTGGTAGACGGTGATCCGTGAAGAACTGTTGCTTTTGAATGAGTTAATGCTCTTGTCTTGTTTGCTGCCAACTTGATATCAGCTCCCTCCCAAGAAAACAACACAGTAAAGGTGAAGACAGCAGAATCTCTAAGAGCCTGGCTGGGTACAAAATTATCTGCCGATATGCGTCCCTGAAAGTGTTCCATTTCCTTCTCATGCTGAGTTATGAATTAGGCCTCGCTGCAATCAGGTTGCTCATTAAAAGTGTTGCTTCCCTCACTGGCCTGGTCACCTTTGCAGACACCCCAGCCTAGAGCCCAAGCTAACAGGCTCCCCGGGGAGAAGCAGACCAGGCTTTGATCCTCCCAAAGGCTGCAGGCTGGTGACTGATTAGAGCCCTTGTTCTCTGCACTTCTGTGGAACTGTGGTCTTTTTGCTGATGCCGCCATGACAGCCATGGAGGTGCCATGTCTGTCTGCTCTGTGATGGGTGATTCTTGATGAGGTGTGCTGCACAGCCACCCTGACACATTTAGTCAGTGGAAACACACTGGAGCTGGCATTAGGGGTGAGGACGAGGGGCGTAAGGTGGAAGGAGTCGTTCTTTAGCTCAAGGAGCTTAGGGGAATGGGGGTTGTTAACGTAACAGTCAGCAGTTATTGTGGAACACATGGCAGCTGTCAGGAAACAGTCACATGGTGCCATTCAACACAAGGACATCACAGCCAATAGAAGATTCCAGGGTCTCCATGGCAAGGGAGGTATTCTATGGTTCTGAATGGGGCTCAGTTTTTCTACCCTGGGAGGGAGTCTGCCTGGTATAAGGATCATTGTGGGAAAGGCATGAATGGTAAACAAGAAAGCCAGGCATGGCGGCACACACCTGTAATCCCAGCACTCAGGAGGCTGAGGCGGGAGGATTGCCCTGAACTTGAGGCTACCTTGAGCTTATATAGTGAGTTCAAGGCCAGCTTGGACTCCATTGGAAGACCCTGTCTCAAAAAGATAAAAGAAAAAAAATGAGGAAGAGCAAGAAAGAGCGTGGCCCGAGGAGCCAGCTGTAGGAAACGAATCTCTTGAAAGCTCGTATTTCACCTGACGATGTCTGCTCCAAGTGGCTTCTGTGTTTAAATATAAAATTATGCTTTCCATTACTTACCTTTGACTAAGGTGGAGCAGGAGGCCGGCTGGGTGCCCCCCACAGCACTCAGCAACCCTTCACCATGGACGCTGCGCGGGAGGCTCCCAGTGAGAAATGTCATGAACTCTTACTTCAGAATTGACCTTTAACACTTCCTGTGCTAGGAAGCACTGATTTACAAGTGTACTAGCTTGTTTGGCTCTCAGAACAAATACGCTAAGTGGGCACTTCTACTATTTCCATTTTAGAGAAAAGGAAGCTGAGGCCCTCAGGAGACAAAGTGCTCTCCTGGGCGCACGCAGCTAGAGGAGAGAAGCTGGGATCTGAACCTCGTCCTACGGCTCCCGAGTCTCTTTCCTGACCACGCAGGAGCTGGAAATTAAAGAGAGCTCTGAGATGTGCATCATGGGCCATACACTGAGACTAGTGCATATTGAAGGAATCTAAGTTTTTCACTAGAATGCAAACCATTTTTTCCCCTAAACTGTTGGCGCATGTGTGCTTGTACATAAATTGCAGGCTTAAATGATCTGACTTCGTCAGTCCTTGTGATTCCTACTACACATCTGCGGTAGTAATTGTCAAGGTAAGTTCTCCTCACTCGGATACTATGGGGCAGATGCTGGCTGGCTGCAAATGCAGAAAGTGCAGGATGCCGTCTACCCCGGAGATGCAGTGGGGTGCTCAGGGTGCTGGGAACCCTGTCTATGGACACGAAGGCCTCTGGTTGGTGCCTGGAGAGGCACAGCCCCTGCGAAGGGGCAGACGAGATACGTCCCGACTCTGATTACAAGGGGGAAATGTCCAGAGTTCAGTATGATCTGCGCAGGCCTGTCCTGTATGGACAAGGGTCTTCTCAGCTTCCTAAGAGTCTCTGAATATGAACCTAAGAAATGAAGCTCCTGGCAGGCCAGGCCGGCTCAGCTGGTTTCTGGCTAGGAAGGGATATCAGATTTCAGGTGATAAAGTTTCTCTGTGATGCTGACTGAGGTCACACTTCTCAAGAGAACCTTGGACAAAGAATTACTCATCTCCTATACCACTTTGTTCAGAAACATGTACACAGGAAGAAATACTATCATAAGGGGTCAACTTATACATTGCTGTTGTTTAAATACTACAGCACATGAATGTTCTAGACAAGTACAATATTTCCTGCAAAATCCCTCAGAATTGGTGGTTCTGAGTTGCCAGCAGGAAAGGAACCCAGTCATCCATCCTTGCTTTCCTCCTTTCTTCCTTCCTCTCTTCCTTCCCTTCCTTCCTTCTTTCCTTTCCTCCTTTCTTCCTTCCACAGACATCTCTGTGGCTCAGGAGCTGTTATGGGTACTGAAATGTGAGGGTGGGCAGTGAGCAGGCCTAATGTAGCTTTAGCTCTCAGAGAGGGAGAGGAGTGGGAGATAATCACAGTTGCAGAATTAAAAATATAGAAAGTGTTAAGATCTTGTATTTTAGTATGTAAAGACATAGCTCAGCGTAGATGGTAAGCAATAACAGCTGGCCAGGGACAAACTGATTGGAATAGACAGGGAAATTGCTATAGAAATGTGATTAGGAGCAAGGTCTGCATGACAAGCAACTGTGAAGAGTGGGGGAAAGAATCCTAAGCAGAAGGTACACCATAAACAAAGGCCTCGGGATAGAAGGGACCTAACATTTTTAAATAATGGAAATGAGCAAGGGACATCCAAAGAAAAGGCAAAAGCAGAGTTGGCAGAGATCTGGGTCATCTACAGCACCAAAGAATTGGTTCTGGATTTTCATCCTCCTACCAAAAATGTCACTGGGTCCAGGAATTTTTCTTATTTTTATAATTTGGCATTACTTTCCATATGATCTTTCTGAAACACTTAAAAGGCCCTGGAATAAAAGTTTTCACTTTTCTAACCAGTTTTTATTTGCAACTGGACTGTAACAATTTTGCCCATTCGGTAGAACCGTTACATCCATTTTCTCTCTTTCTTGAAAATTATTGCTTTCTGGTAAGTGGCGAAGAATTATTAACGTCAACCCAGACAGTGTCACAAATTTATGAGGTGTGACAAGAACAATCCAATACCGCTGAACTGAGATCGAGGGCAAGAAAAGTGCAGTTCGATATTAATTCTCACCAGGAGGAGATGAGATGGGCAGTGCGGGCGCAGGCTTGGGCCGACACCAGAGCGCGGGTGTGGGCAGAGGTCGTGCCTTGGGGATTTTCTACGAGCAGCCTTGAGCTCAGGCTCAGGGGAGAGGCGCCCCTGGGAGCAAATGCAGTAATAGTTTGGGTAACTGAGCATCACCGATGGAGAGGTTGCTTCATTTTCTCGCCTGTTAGTGGGTCTCATTCCACATCAGGTGGAATCACATGATAAGGATTTTTTCCCCCTGTTTTGAACCTATAAAGGAAGTGACTTTAGGGCTGGGGAGTTGGTTCAGTGGCATAAGTGCCTGCTTGGTAAGCGCGAGGTTGTAAGTTTGATCCCCCATACCAAAAAAGAAAAGAAACAAACAAAAAGAAAGTAACTTTGAAACCACCCATATGTTTTCTGTTCCTATTTCTACTTTCTTCTGCCCCTTTCTGCCCATAAAACCGACTTGAATTATCCGTCTTTATGGAGAGCAATTCTCTATTGTATCTAAAAGCCACATTTTCTTTATTCATTCATCCACTGATGGGCATCTAGGCTGTTTCCAAGATGTAGCTGTTACACCATTTTGCTGCCATAAACATGGGTGTGCATGTGTCAATGTGGTATAATTTTCAGAAAGATATCAAGAAAGCCAGTAGCTGGGTCAAATGGTGCCTATGATGAATGTGATCAATATATATGACAAATGTATACAATAAAAAATAAAATTAAATTTTAAAAAAAGGCAGCTCAATTTGCTCAGCTCAGAATGACTCGTACTTCATTCTAGGGTCTCTGACAGAAGCCAGTCAGATCTTCCCAATAGTTATGTTGTGAGTTTTGTCTTTTGACACAGGCTGCTGAGTTCCTGTCCTTTCTCCAGCCTGGGCTGCGCACTCAGCTGGACAGCTCGCGTCAGGCTGTGCTGGAAGCTCCTAGGCACCGCCCAGGGCCAGGAGGAGAAGCTTGCAGGTCCTCCTGGGCCCTTCCAGCCGTGCGTCCCCTGCTCCTCTGTGCTGGCGGTGCCTGTTCTTCCAAAGCAGAGCAGGCCCGCGGGTGCCTCCCGCCTGGGATCAGAAGCAGATTGCTTTGCTCTGCTCCACAGATGGAGCCCGACCTGAGTGACTTTCACGAGTGGCTGTTACTCTGTGTCATCTTCAGTGCATCCAACTGGGCTGAAGACACAGACCAGAGAGTCGCTCACAAAACTAATTCTACAAGGAGCAGTTAAGGGCTCCGCACTCACGGAGATCAGAAAATGGGTGACGCCCTGCAGGGATGATTTCTTAGGGACCAGAATCCCTCCAGTATCACCACAGCCCTGCCAACTTCACACCTGAAGATAGTGAACAACTTACGGTGCTACCCTAGCGGTTGGACTCTGGAATTCACGTGGATTTGACGTCTCGATACACTCTGCCTCACTTTCTGGGTTCAAATAAGAGTAAAATCTCACAAGTTTATGTAATTCTGGAACTATCTGCAAGACCAAAAAAGCTCTTCTAGTGGGAAATTTATATACCTGAAAGTTTTAGGCATAAATTCGGTGTTTGATAATAAACATAGTTGGTCCAAGGGACTGCATTTTACTGTGGGTCATGTTTCCCATAAACAAATGATTGACAGGAGCAGGAACTTGCAGTTTATTTACTGTGGGAAAACTTAGTGTGAGAGCTACCACTTTAGCAAATGTTTAAGTGCACCGTGCTGTTAACACCAGAAACGATTTTACACGGCAGATCTTCAAGTTGCTTGCTTGTCTGAACTTTACATCCTGTGGAGCAGCGCTGTGTCTCTCTGCTCTGCTTCTGCTCCTCATGTGCTCTTTGATGTCCTATCCAAGGAATCCCTGCACAGGCCAAGCTCATGACGCTTTTACCCTAAGTTCCTGCTGGGAGTCTTCACAGCCTCTGGTCTGAAACTCAAGTCTTTAGCTCATTTTGGCTTGATGTTTGTTCAGAGGGTAGGATGAAGACCCAATTTTCAGGCCACATGCAGAATTTTGGGCATTCATCTAACACATGACCCTTTTCCCTTGGCACCTCTGTGAGGCTCACTTGCGCGTGGGTGCCTGTGTGTGTGTGTGTGTGTGTGTGTGTGTGTGTGTGTTTATTTCTGGGCTCTCTGTTCTGTTCCATTGATTTGTGTGTCTGATTTTTAATTTGAAGCTTTAAATACCAACAACTGCAACAATTGTGCTTCTCTGTGTGTATATTTGGAAATGGAAATAGGTCAAGATTTTATGACAACAAAAGGAATACACAAATCAACCGTAAATGGCATAAAGAAGAACATTCAAATTAAAAGGAACTCCACAACCTAAACACAACCAGTGGCATCAACTTCTGCTAAGAGTGCTTCCTTCTGCTTCCAGGGAAGTGGCCGGAGCCAAGGGGACCCATTCTGCACCATCCCCACCCCCACTTCCAAGAATGAGGTGAAGGCAGTGTCACTGTCACCTCTCACAGACAGGACAGAAGGCTCAGACACTAACTTGTCCTGCATTAACTTTATTTTTTTCAGACAAGCAGGTTTTTAATTTTTTTAGAACTAATATACTAAAAAAACTATCATCTTTCTGAAAATGTGATTATTCATCATAATACAGTATGAGTTATTGCATGTAGCACCATTTAATTTTAATTATAAATTAAATATAATTGTAAGACTTCTTAAATTTGACTGCAACAGGCATCTTATTTTATTTCCTTTTTATTTTATTTTTTAAATTTTATTTAAAAAAAAAACAAAACAAAATAGAAAAAGGGGTAGCAACAATACAAGATTCCAAGGGGAAAAAGAAAAAAAAAAAGAAAAGAACAAAAAATACTGAAAAGGCATTACTTGATAACTTCCATACTGTCATCTTGGAAACAGTTGTTCAAGTTACAAAGTTAAAACATACAAAGTACACATTCAAGCAATGAGACTGTCAACAGTTCTGCTCCATGATATAACACAAATACAGTAATATGGTCATTCATCTTACACACTTAAACATACATGCAATTATATCCTTTAGAGCACTTTCTTTTCCTCTCTTATTTACAGTAGCAATTACACATTTTGGGTTTTATTACTCCTACAGTTCTTATTATTTTTTACACTAGAGACACAATGCAATATTTATAAATATGGTTCTTATTTATTTCACTAATGAGGATAGTTTCAAGTTTTCTCCATTTACCTATGAAGTACTCTCCCAGGTAAAGAAAGAAGTAACAACCTTAGTAAAGGAGTTGCTGAGCACAGCCAAAGAAGAAATAGAGAAAAAAGTACAGGAACATGGGAAGCTGATTGAAACCTTGAATGAACAATGTAGAAAACAAGCAAAATTCATGAAGCAAACTGAAAGAGACATCCAAGAAACAAGAAATTCGATCCAAAGCATGCAAAACCGTTTAAATGAAGCTGAGGATAGGATCTCGGACCTTGAGGACAGGATTGCAATTAGTGATCATGAAAGGATAGAACTTTTAAAAATAACAAAGCAACATGAAATGACAATCCAGAAGCTTCAAGATGATGCCAAGAGCAACAATATAAGATTAATAGGCATCAGTGAAGATGCTGGAGTCAATACAAATGACATATGTAAA
>PVJX010027096.1:0-25181 GCA_004027295.1 Dolichotis patagonum | reverse complement strand
GGTAAGAGTCTTGATCTCTTGTCCTCATTCTGCTGAGTGACCCTGGACCAGCTGGAAGGCAGCCTATGAGACTGAGTTTGGGCCTCTGAAAAATTAGATAGGATGGTGTTTGATCAACTCTATTAAGGTCTCTAATTTCCACCACCACCACCAACCCTGAATCCATGTCCTCTATAAGGTCAGTTTGCAATTCCTCTCATTGAAGAGGCTGAATCCGTTTCCCCACTGCCTGAAGATGAGCTGCTCGTCCGGCTTGCTTTGGCCAATAGAAGGCCCCAGAAGTGACAATGTGCAGATTCTGAACAGAGGCCTCAGGAGGCTTGTGTTTCCACTTTCTCTGTAGCCCAGTATCCTGGGGGAAAAGACATATAAGGAACAAAACGGAGTCACTCGAGCAAAGGCCAGCCTTGGTCAGCCAACAGCCACCTCACCCCTAAATACATGAATAAGTTCAGCCAAGATCAGCAGTGCAGCTGACCCCAAGTAGGAAAGCAATAGATAGCTGCTATTTTTTTTACCACTAGAGTTTCATGGTACTTTGTCATGCAGCATTATTGTGACAATATATAATTGATACATTTGGTGCCATTAAATAATCTCTAAGGTTCATTCCAGCTGAAATTCCATCAGTTACTTAGAAATGATCCAGCATATGGACAAATGTCTAGCCCTAATGTATACTCCAGAAACCTTGGTAGGTGTCCCCCAGTAACCTCCCTTGCTCCTTTTCTTTCTTTCTTTCTTTCTTTCTTTCTTTCTTTCTTTCTTTCTTTCTTTCTTTCTTTCTTTCTTCTTTCTTTCTTTCTTTCTTTCTTTCTCTTTCTTTCTTTCTTTCTTTCTTTCTTTCTTTCTTCTTTCTTTCTTTCTTTCTTTTCTTTCTTTCTTTCTTTCTTTCTTCTTTCTATTTTATTTTAAAAGGGAGTAAAATTAAACACAACAAAACAGAACAAAATGGGACATAAGAAAGCATAAATTTTAAAGCTAGATAGCCAGAGATCTTCACTATCTGTCATATTGTCTCTTGTTTTCTTCCAAATGGTTGTCCTTATCCTTGCATATGGAGAGCTCATACCAAATAACATAGCCAATCTTTTCACAAGATGCATAGTTCATTGGCTCCCACTTGTTAGGCAGGGAGGAGGGGGAGGGAGGACATGGGATGGGGGACAGGATGACATGAGAGGTCTGATTCTCAGCACACACGCAGGCAGCATCACAGTTGCCCCCCAGAGATGGAAAGAGTTCCTTGATCTCCCAGCACCCCGAGTCAACCGCACGGTGCAGGTCCTGATGCACCAGGGTCTCTCTCTCAGGCTGCCGAAAGTCTGCCACACTCTCAGTTGCCCCAGAGACGGGAGGAGTTCCTTGTTCTCACCGCACCTCGAGTCAACCACACGGTGCAGGTTCCAATGCACCAGGGTCTCTGTCCTTCAGGCCGCTGAAAGTCTGCCACTCTCTCAGCCAAACCCAGAGAGGGGGGAGTTCCTTGTTCTTCCGGCACCCTGAGTCAACCACACTGTGCAGGTCCCGATGCACCAGGGTCTCTCTCTCAGGCCACTGAAAGTCTGCTACACTCTCAGCTGCCCCCGGAGGGGGGGGAGTTTCTTGTTCTCCCGGTACCCCGAGTCAACCACATGGTGCAGGTCCCGATGCGCCAGGGTCTCTCTCCTTCAGGCTGCTGAAAGTCTGCCACACTCTGAGTCGCCCCCCGAGAGGGGAGGAGTTCCTTGTTCTCCTGAGTCAACAGCACTGTGCAGGTCCCGAGGCACCAGGGTCTCTCCCCTGCAGGCCCCCCAAAGTCCACCATACTCACCTGCTATTTCTTTCTGATGAATTGACCATTCCATTTCCAAAGTTCTGAAATGGCCAACAGACCACAGAAAGAATTCTCTTTAGGCTCCTGTTTGAAACCAGCAGCTACAGCGATCTGCTAGCCTTGCTTCAGGGCCATGCTCATTTTCAATAGAGAAAATCTCCCCAAATCTCAGAGGTTGAGCCCTTCACTTCAGAGGTTGAGCCCACTAAGGTGTCATTAGTAGAAGACAAGAAAAAAATTAAGTAAATGTTGTTTAAATACCTATTTGAGTGTCTTACAAGGTACCCACATTAAATGCTCTAAATTAGTGTTTTTTGTGTCACAACCACTGTAAAGCAACCACTTTTCATGGCTCTGAGGGTATTTCCTCACTAATTTTATATTTTTGATACAAATATAACCCATGGCCTAACTAAATGGAGCTAAAACAGGTTGTAGGAAAAAATGAAAAGGCAGGTAAGTGAAAGACAGGAAGAAAAAAGAACTTCCCTCATTCACCATTTTTTCATTCAGTAACTACCTGACAAGAGTCTGCTATGTCACCTGTATGTGGCCCAGGGGTCAGTGGTGACTAAAAGAAATCAAAGCACTGCCCTCCTGAGGGTTTGGAGTACGTGTTAGAGGAGGGGAAGACATTAAGCAATTAATTATTGGACATTAGGAAACCTAACCAATAATTTGAATGATGAAGGAAAGAATCAAGCATGTTCTGTGACATCCTGATATAATCTGTGCTATTGGGTAACTAAATAGAAGTTAAGGCAATGGTACTCTCTTTAGAAATATTGTAGCTAATAAATAAAGGAAGGAAATAAGCAAGAGCATCACCTCTCTGAAGCCTTTACAATGAATGGATGGCTCTAGAAATTTAACATCAAAAACTGGTAATATCAAAGAGGACAACCAGATGTTCCATGCCTCTGGTTAAAAGACAACCCCACATTTTGTTAAGTAGTCTTGCAAAAAAATAAAAATAAAAGTCAAAATTTAACACAATGAAACCTTTAGAGACAACTGTAGAGCTAATTTATAGAAGACACAGAGGACAGAGGAACATATGAAATCACACCAAGGGGATGCAATTAGCAAACTCCACAAAAGTACTGAAAATTTTCTGTCCTGATCTGACTAGTGGTGTCAGTGTTATACACTTTAGACTAATTTTGGAGCCTTCATATTCTATATATTTTCCTATCCCACACTACATTTTACCCATAGTACAAAATTATTTGCATATCATAATCACATAATTGGCTTATATACTACCATATATATTTATACACATATTTATTTCTGAGCATAAGTCATTTCAGGAGCTGGAAGCACTTACAGAAACACTTTTTCTGATCCTGAGAGACAGGTAAGCAAGGAGGTGGACACAGACCCTTAGGCAGAGGCACTGTAGGAATGAAGGCCCTGCGATGGGAAAGAGTGCTGCTATTCACAGTGCCTGCCATAGACCCTGGAAATAACAGTTTGATCTTCCAATGAGTGCTTGTGACATTAGTGAATAATAGGCAGGGTTGGGGGTTATTCACCATGCTTATTCATTGTCTATTGTTGCTGTCACAATTTATCACAAACTTAGTGACCTAAAACTACACAAAAGTATTACACTGTAGTCTGTGTATTAGAAGTTGGACATAGTCTCCTTAGGCAAATGTCTAAGCGTAGGCAGGGCTGTGTTTTTTTTTTCTGGAAGCTCTAAGGCAGAATCCATTATCTGGCCTTTCCCAGCTTCTAAAGTCTGCTCACATTCTTTGGCCTTGGACCTTCTTTTTTTCCTGTTTTCAAAGCCAGCAAAAACCAGTGAAGCCCTTCTCACACCCCATCTAATCGCTGCCTCCTTCTACTTTTAGATTCATGATATTTTATTCAGATCAACTCATAATCCAAGAAATTCTCCCTGCTTTGAGGTCAGTTGATTTGTAAATTTAACTGCAATCAGAACCTTAATTCCCTTTTGTAGTAGAGTATAACATATTCACAGCTTCCAGGGATAAGGACTTAGACATTTTGGGGGACAATTATTCTGCCTCTCACACACACAAAAAAAACAATTATTAAGCAACTATTTTGCTTTAGTATCCACGGTCTGTCTGGGTACTGAAAGTGCAAAGAGACAAGGTCCTTGTGACTAAAGAGCTTGCAGCTCTAACTGGGGAGATGCATAGAAAGGGGTAAACATATATTTACATAAAAGTAGAATAAAAAAATCTAGTTATGTCCTCCCTTCAAAACTACTACCTGTTAATTTTCAGTTTCCTAATGACTGGAACTAAAGGCCAATGTTTCCATTTACCTGAGTCACAACATAATCCTGTTTCTAGTTGGTCTTACATATTTAAAATAAAGCAAAATGTTGCAATTTGGGGGGAAGGAAAAGTCCTCTTATGCTTATCCTTGCAATTTAATATTTTTTATTTTTTAAAAAAAGACTCTGAAGCATTCCCGATATAAAAATTTTCTGCTTCAGGTTTCCAGTGGAAATTTATTATTTGAGAGCAGACTTTTAAACATGTCACCCTTTGTCAACCTGCCTCAGGGTGCAAGTACAATGAAGCGTATATTGAAATAGAATATTTCAAATAACTTGTAGCATCATTAAAACATCAAATTAAATGAACAGAAAACAAACAGATTCTAATTTCCTTCCCTAATCAGATATTCTTCATTAAGGGCTCTCAAGTGGATGATAATACCAGCCATGCCAGCTGTAGCTTCCCAGTTAAGTACTCATCTTACTGGCCAAAAAATTAAAATTAAAAATACAGTGTAGAAAAGGAGAGAAAACACAAAAAGAGAGCATCCCAACAGACAGAGCTCAGTTCCTCTGTGTGTTTATAACATCTCTGAAGGCAAAGGTGGACCGTCAGTCTGAAACCTAAATAAGACCTCCATTAGCACAGTCAGCTAATATCAAGATGGTCTGGCCTCTTTTAAGAAAAAATCCTTTCCACTTCCAGAGTCTAAAGATTCACCTGGTCTTCCAAGGTCTCATTGGCGTCCTCGGCATTTCGGGTGGGACAGCATCAATGCCTGATAGAACCCTTAGCATTTCTGCCCCCTCTCACTCCATATGACGATCGCTGAGTTGAATGAAAACATCTCCACACATTTCCAAATTCTCTCCTGGGGTGTGAGTACCACCCACCTTTCAACAAAAGGCCTGCCCCGCAATCTCAGGCCATGATGATTTCTCCTTACCCCGGTAACACCCACATCATGCTCACGGAAGGCTGAGCCTTGTCGTTAGCACATACCGTCACTATGGCAGAGGGACATCAGAGTGCCCATTGGCAGATGCCAGAGTGCTCATTGGCACATGCTCCATCCAGCTGTGTGCCGACACACCTGGACCAGATGGGGTGGCATCCCAACCAGTGTCTAGGAAGGAACTGGAGAACCCAGAGCTTAAGAGCACAGGACAAGGCAAGGGATTTGAGTTTAATTTCAGGCTTTGCCATTTTCCTCTGTGTGATCTTGAGCAGTTCCTTATCTCTGTAGGCTTTGGTTTCCTCATTTAAGAGTGAAGTAAAATACTCATGTTATTTCCTAGGTTACATGAAGACTAAAGGAAATTATACATGCCACACAGTTATCAAACAATCACTACAGGCTGGTCACCCTTACTGTTTTTATTTTCAGTGATCAAAAAAAATGAAACAGCACTTCAAAAGAAGCATCTTGGGTGATTCCTTGCTGCTCTTCTATATGTAGTCAATGCTTTTTTTCCTTTTCTTTTTCTTGTTCTTCCTTTAGTTCTTGAAAGAAAATAGTTTCTAGGTCTCAATTGACTTTTTGTAGTTTACTGGAAATTTATTTCCAGGCTGATGACACCTGAAACCGAAAGATCATGTGTTCCTGGCAGTTGACCCAAAGTGGCAGCTGCACCTGAGACATGGAATCCGTACACAGGATCTGCGTGTGGCCTTGTGTACCTCCGCCAGCGACACCTCCACCCACCCTTTTGCTCAAGACAAAAGCTTCATTCTTCTTTTACTCTGATGCTCCCCAAATATACTTTGAATCTGTCTACCCCTCCCCCTTTTCACTGCCACTATCCTGGTCCAAACCACTGTCATTGCCTAACCTAGAATTGTGCAGTTTTGTTTTTTTCTTGATTGGTTCACTCTTGCTTCCCTATAACATAATTTCCAAGGCAACCAGAATGATCCTTTAACAATCACACTGGGCCCCTCATCCTACTTAGAGACCTTTCAGTGCCCTCTTTGTGGTGCGTCAGAATGAAACCACAGACTCAAGGTCATCTGGCTCCTGCCCACCTCTCTTCACCTCGTCATCAGCTGCTGTGGCCTCCAGTCACACTCTTCCCCTTTGCTCATCAAATAAACCAAGCTTTTTTCCTCTCAGGAGTCTCTGTGCTTGCTCTCTCTGACTGGAACATTCTGCACCCGCATCTTTGCATGTCAACTTGGTTCTCAACTCAGATTTTACTTTCTCAGAGTCTTCCGTTTCCTACCATCTCCCCAGCACCCAGAAAAATGCCTGTAATGTGGGAAGCATGTCATAGATGCTCATGGAGAAATGAATGATTAAAGGAGACAAAATAAATGAACACGGATTTTTAGAGGATGCCAACCACACCCTCAGTTAAGGATGACAAAAATCATTCTCTCTGAGAGGTCTTCATCTAGTTTGGGAGGAGTCAATCCACATTCTCAAACTCCCAGCCAGCAATGCCAAAGAAAAACAGTAATCAAGGCTCCAGAAAAAGCTATGAACTGAGAGTTGTGTTTTTGAAACAGGTAAGCATCCATGCCAATGCACTGTCCTGTAGACGACAGCCAAAGAAAATGCCACAGCTCATATCAAAGGCATATCCCGCAGCTTGGGCTGACATTTCAACACTAATTGGATTATTTTGTCCTTCCTGGAAATGCATGATCTGGTCCCAAATGGGACACTATTCAATTAGCAGGGGTCCTGGTTGCTCTGAAATGTATAGGAAAAGTGACTGAATTTTAGAAGAAGCCTTGTGACACAACAGAATCTGGCTCTTGCTGCCCATATGCACCCCAAAATCATCTAGTCACCCCAGGAAAGCAATTCACTGACATGCCTGACAACTAGGAGAAAACTCTCATCTCTCCATCAGAGCATTAGCTCCCCCAGAGGAATTTCCTGGGATGTCTGCTTGCGATTTGAGTGAATATGCATAACTGGCATTCAATCAATGTACTTCTATTCATCTCAATTTTAGTAGATGGTATACATACCTAGGTAATAATAGAAAGGATGGGAGAGGATTAGGGTACTAATGGAGAAAAAAGAGTCACAGGAGGATGCTGAGGCTGCATGCAGAGGATGGGGAGCAACTCAGGAAAATCAAAAGAGGATGCAAAGAATGAAATGGAGTGAGTACCTCAAAGTCATAGACCTAGAAGCCTTGACTGGTGATTAGTTTCCTAGCATCTCCCTACTCCCAACAGCACTAGCCTATGAGCTCTTTAAAAGCCAGGACAATACCTCATGCAGCCCCATCTTTTCCTAACCAGGGACTAGCTCGAGGCCTAATGAATGAATTAAAAATCTAAAGAATGGGTGAGTCAGGCCTATAATCCCAGCACTTTGGGAGGCTGAGGCAGGAGCATCACAGGTTTGAACCCCTTCTAAACAACTTAGTGACTTAGCAAGAATCTGTCTCAAAATGTTTTTAAAAGGAATGTGATGTAAATCGGCATGAAGGTTCTGAGTTCAAGCTCCAGTACTATGAATGAAAGAAAGGAGAAACAAACAGAGGGAGACAGAGAGAGAGAGAAAGAGAGAGAGTAGAAAAAAGAAAGGAGAAAAAGAAGGAAGAAGAAGGGGAAGGGAGGGGAGGAAAGGGAATGGAATGGAATGGCAGGAAAGGAAAGGGAAGGGAAAGACATAAGCACTTAATATTTTCTGAACTGCAGATTGCCTCACCTCAGTTCAATGTTCAGCAAATAGAAAACATGGAAATCACCAGTGTGTAAGCCCAATGTGTGCCGTCAACACTTCTGTCCTGCTTGTACTTGGCAGTCCTATGCCCAGGATGGCAGAAGTATGACCAACTCTTATCAGTTTGACTAGGACTATTCTGGTTTTAAAATTGAAGGCCCTAAGTCCTGAGGACCCACTGAGTACCCTTCAAGAACCCCCTGAATACTTATTTTGAGCAAGTATTTACTATAGCTGAAGGGTGTGACTGCCTTATGGGGGCTCTGGAGGATCAAAGAAATTATATCTATGAAAATTATTTAGGAATTTGAAGCCATATCCAATCAGAAAAGATCACTCAGTGTCAAGTGTGATTATTATGGGTTTTGTGGTAACTAACAAGGCAGAGCAAGGGCCCTTCTTGCTGATGTTTGGAGTCTTTGCCATTAGCTGGTATACAGAACAGCAGAGTCCTAAATGGACATGGAAAACTGGGAGGATACAAGCTGTGGTCCTGGAACAGCAAGATTTAGTGCTCTCTACCTACGTCAAACCCTTAACCTGGTGCTCATTATCTCTGTGTTATGATCCAAGGTTGGATGGGAGCCTCATACTTCTACTAAGTCCCTCCACACTTGGGAGGAAGAAAGAGTATGGGAGGTGACCAAGATTGCTTATGAAAAACCAAATCAAATGTCCTTCTCCCAACAGCCTCAAATCTCACTCCACCCTCACTGCCAAGAAGAATTTGTTGGTATTTCTTTATCTAAATAGTAGGCAAATATGCAAATAAGAGCAGCCACGGGGAAATGAAAGTGTTTTGCATAATACGGTAGGATGAGAGGACAGTAATATCAAGAAAGAACTGGTCTGAATGAAGATAAAGGTGATGCGTGAGCAAAGTGCATTTTTATGAAGATATATTGGGGGTGGTGTATTTAATTTACCTTCTTACAGTCCCTTGAAGAAAACTCTTCAAAGTTCTACCCTTTGGAGTCTTTGGCTTTGTTATGGTTTGTGCCTAGATGTCCCCCCAAAGCTTTATGTGGTCCTAAGGCTTTTTCAGCTGAATCTAGAGTGTGTGATTGATTTGTAATGCAATGCTGGGATTAAGAGTGTGATTGCTACACCTGCCTTCTGGAAGGTAGGCTGCATACAATGTAAAGGTCAAAAGGAGGCTTGTCAACTCTCTCTCCCTTTTCTATTCTTGCCTTTGCTCTTTTGCTACCACAAATGTTTGCCCCTCTGCCATGTGCTCCTTTCCCTTGGAGCCAGCCAATTATGGACTGAAACCTCTACTAACTGAGAGATAAATAAATCTTTCCCCGCCTAACTTTGGGTGTTGGATATTTTGCCTCAGCAATGCAAGAAAAGTACCTAAGACAGGCTTCAAGAATGTTCCTCATTTTGAATGTGCCTAACCAGCTTTAAGTGCAGGAGAACAAGACCCCATCATAGTTGTTCTACACTTCCATTGTGCCTGACCAGTAAGCAAGAGAACTGAGATTTGTCCTCAGGTAGGTGGCAATTTCAGAACATGACCAAACAGGAATCAAGAGATAGAGTGAGTCAGAGAGAAAGAGAGAGAGAAAGGAACAGAGAGAAAGAGGAGCCTTTGGTGGGCAGTCAGAAAATAGACCTGGAGGCACAGAGCATGTCACACTAAGTGTGTCCAAATTGTTGTTTTTATGGAACATATAGTAGCATGTGTATATCTACCAAACCTACTCCCAGTTATTTTCTTCTATCCACAAACCCTCTGGGCATGCTTATGTCAACACAGAAAACTCCTGGAAGTCACCAGCATGTTAAACAGCAGGGTCGCTCCTCAGAACATAATAGCTGAAATGCTGGATGTGTTAATGTTCCATGGCACCCCAAAGTCTCCATGCACATCGTCGCTGATTCTTACCATAGCCCAACGAAGAAGGCACTGGATTGTCACCATTCAGTGACTGAAGAACAAGAACTAGAAAGATATCAGCCTGAAGTGACACCCATCCCCACTCCGAACCTGGGCAAACCTGATACAACTTTCTGCCAACCAATGACTCTGTTTCTAAATAGATGGAGCAGAGGAACAAGACTTGGAAACCTGGCTGTGCATTTGGAGCTGACCTCAGCTGAAGGCTCCCACTGGCTCTGGATAAGAATGGGTGCTGCCAAGCAGGGTTTGGCCATATCCACCTATAGCCTTGGGGCTTCATTTCACCTAGTGTTTTAATCAGAAATTTCCTTCAACTCTTTCTACTTGAGTCTTTGTGAGTGTCAAGGTTGAAATCTAGACAGTCAGAGAGTTTCTTGTGAACTGTCAGCGGGGTTCTTTAGGCCATTCTGTGAAAAAGCTCAAAATACCCCAAATTCCTCAGGGATGCAGGAAAATCAAAAGCATAACAACCGGCCAACTGAGAAGTCCTGATGAAAACCGCTAGGTCATATTTTTTTCTATAAGCATTGTCACTCACTTGAAAGCCTGAGTCATTTTGCCAGTCTCAGGGGGGTGGATGAGTCACACTGATGAGATGGATGCTTTTTTTCTTTAACCTAGTTCTCTCACCTTTTGCGTGAACATTCATTGGTTTGACCTGCTCTTAAAATATCCGGATCAGTTGTATAAGATACAGCATCGTGATTGTTTTGCAAGGTCACCGATTGCTTTTAGTGAATTTGAGTCTTTATTACTCAGAAAAAATGTTCTCATTTTAAAAATTCAACTAAAGTTATAATGACAAAAATAATTTCATGTCCTCCCACATTGCTGGAAACTTAAACTCAATTATGGAAGAATTGGGCTTGAGAATAAACACCAAAAATGACTACTTTAGTTTCCCAGTAGCTAAGTTAAGAACTAAAGGAAGGAATAGAAAACAATGAATTGGATTTAAGATTTTGTATCATTTCCAAAAAACAAAAACTTTGTAAGGATGGTGCTTTCTCAAGTTTTATTTCAGTTGAAAATGCCTTTTGGAATTTGTTCCAAGTTATTTTTCTTTTTATCCAGCTCAAATGCAAACTGAAAAAGGAAGGAGATGCCACCTGGGAAATCTTCCACAGACAGAGAGCCAGGGCCTTCCTCTCTTCATTTAACATCAGAAGCTTTGGCCATCCATGATGGAGTTCCAGAATTCACAATGGTGTCCAAAATCCAGTACCAAGAGTAAATGAAGCCTTTTAAAGTCTTTCAAATATCTTCCAGGACAAAATATGGTGAAGACTCATGATGAATGTAATCATTATACTATTAGAATATGCTAAAATAAATTTTAAATTAAATTTTAAATAAAAAAAATATGGTGAGGAATTGGAATAATGTCTACATAATTAAAATTTAAACCTTCCTATTAGGAAAGGAAGTCTTTTTTCACCTGATTGAGATTATCCAAATTAGCAAGACTTGTTGTACAAGTCTGCTTTTGCTGCACTAACAAACATCCCCAAAATCTTAATAACTTCTGCAAAACTTATTTTTTGCTCAGGATTAGCAAGGGCTGTGATTCGTGTGATCCTGCTGATGCTGGATGGGCTTTGCTGTGGTTAGTTGGGCTCTGCAACTTGTCTTCTCATTCAGAGACCCAGGGAGAAAAAGCCTCCAGTCTTCACAACAGAGAACAAATGCTTAGGAGAATAAGGAATCAGATAATGCCTTTCAAATTGTCTTCTCAGAACTGGCATGCCTCTCTGTTTACATTCATTAGTCAAAGTAGTGGCCAGGACCAAAGGCAATAAGACAGGTATGCATGATGTAGAGTGGGAGAGAGTGAACACAGTTGGGTGACAACTTGCAATCCACAAATATTTCATCACAAATATTTACTTTTCTTCAGAAAATGATATGCATCTCCCACCCCCCAAAATTCCAAAAGCTTATTCAATCATGGTAAAGGACTTGAAGTCAAGGATCTCATTATCTATTTGACATGTTTCCTCTTGCTTTGTAGACCTATACACCAAAAGACAAGTCTTTAACACCACCTCTCCTTTCATACACACACACACACACACACACACACACACACCTGGAAAAAATAGCTGCATCCAACATCTCCAGTGGGAAGAGGAAGGATGACAGACACAAATACAACACTAGTGATGATTCATTTGATCTATCAACTTGGCTAAACCATGGTACTCAGATATTTGTCATGTGATTCTAAATATTTCTGTAAAAGTGTTTTTGAAGTGAAATTAAGACAGTGGTACCTCTTTTCACAAACTTAATTCTTTCCATGATTCTAGTTACAAACTGAATTGGATGAGCACCACCAAATTTCCCCATAAAGTCAACATTGAATCAAATTTGATTTAGTTCTCATCCAATTTGGTTTGTGATCAGAATCATGGAAAGAATTAAGTTCATGAACAGAGATACAACTGTATTCAAGTCGATAGACCTTAAGTAAGGCAAATTATCCTTCATAATGTGGGAGGGTCTGATACAGTCAGTTAAAGGCCTCACTAGAACACAAATCAAACTCCTTTCACTGTTTCCCAGGGACTATGACATGAGCAGCTTTCTTCTGCTCAGGCTCTTCCACCATCCTGCTAACCTTGCCGGGACAGAAACTTGGGAAACATGGGCCAAAATAAACTTCTCCTCTTTAAGTTGTAAGTGCCAGGTATTTTGTTCCAGCAACAAGAAAGATGATTAAAACAGATTTTGGTACCAAAGAAGTGGGACTATTGCTGTGACTATAGTGCTTAGAAGCTTTTGGGAGACTTTGTTCACATTAAAAGCATTAAAACTGATTAATTTAGCAGAGAAAATTTCAAGGTAGCCCAAGGTTGAGGCTGTGGCATAAATACTTTTAGGGGGTTTTAGCCAAGTTTACACTGAAAATTAGGACATAAAGCCAATTTTAAAAGCTCTCAGTTTCACTATAAAGCTGGTACAGAGGAGTATTTGGTTGATTAGAAGATTAGTCTAAAAAGGTTAGTCAAGTTCTCTGGATAAGGATGATAAAAAGACAGTTTTAGAGCATCATAGAAAATGACAAGCTCCTATCTGTCACAGGCTCAAAGTTACAAAAATATAAGATTTTATTTTGAAAGGAAAGCCCCAAGATAGAGAACTAGAAAAAAGGTCACCTAAAAAAAAATTGGGGGCTGGAGACTTAGCTCAGTGGCATAAGCGCCTGCCTTGCAAGCACATAGTCATGAGTTTAATCCCCAGTACAAAAAAAAAATTGTTCCTCAATATAATGTTCATAGTTTTCAACTATCCACACTCTCAGAGGCCACTGCAGATATGTTGGTGGGGGGCAGTTGTTGCTTGAGTTGGTAGCACTGGTAACTAGCACTAGATGCTAGTTATATGGGAGAATGCAAGAGTTGTGGGATCAGAGAGGTTTCCACCAAGATACTAGAACAAGGTCTGGAAGGCCAGGTTACTGTGTCCCTAAGACAGCAGTTCACAAAGCTGTCAAGGTGAAGTCAAAAGTGCAGTGGACACCCAGGGAAATTAGAATGTCTGCCAGGCAAATAGTAGGCAATGATTAAAGCCAGCCCAAGAAAGAAGCCATGATAGCTACAATGGATCATGTTGTAGGAGTGGGGCTGCCTAAGCCATTTGTAGTTGGAATCCATAACTTGCTGCGGGTGCTAACACAGAGATACAGGATTTAATATTTGCCCTGTTGGATTTTGGTCTTGCTTTAGTCCCATTTCTTTCTATCCCCCTATTTCTTCCTTTTACAACAGGAACCTTTACCCTGTGCCATTGTTTGCTGGCAGTGTTTAATTTTCTTATTTATTTTCACAAGGGTTGACATCCAAGAGTTCGCCTAAAGTCTCAGCAGGAGACTTTGGCCTTTTCAGCACCTCTGCAACTGTTAAACTTTGGTGACTCTTGAGATGGACTAAATGCCTCTTTGCATGACCAGGGGCCAAATGGTATTGTTTGTATCCACATGTGCCCTTCAAAGCCACATGAATTCATAGGGAGGCTTTGGAAGGGTAACTGAACCATAGGAGCACCTATAGCTGAATGTGATGTAAGAAGAGGGGCCTAGGAAGAAAAGGTTTGTCATTAGGGGCATGACATGGAAGTGAGCATCTCCCTTCTGGGCTTTCTTCCCGCTCCACTTTTCAGCTGCCATGATATGAGCAACTTTCTTCTGCGCAGGCCCTCCCACCCTGCCACCAACCATGCAAGGACCTTAACTTCTGGAATGTGATTCAAAATAAATGTCTTCCCCCCAAACAAGAGCAAAAATACATACACACACACACACACACACACCACACCACACCACACCACAGATTCACCTCTCCTAAGCTAGGAGTCCTTCTTGCACTCAGGTCCTTGGGTTTGAACAGTAACTCCTTCCTCGGTCTCCAGCCTGCCTGCCTATCCTGTCAGTGTTGGATGTGCCAGCCCCCATCATCCCGTGAGCTACTTCCTATAAATAAATAAAGATATTATGACCATTAATCATGATTTGCAACTTGACTGGATTAAGAGACTCCTGGAGATGGGATTGGATCGTGGGGATGCTGTACCGGATATGCTCAGACCTGGGAATGCTGTCAGAAGACAGGGGTTGGTTGGAGGTAGTGGACTGCAGTGTGTCTTTGGAGGGTATAGTTCTCACTCACACTCTTACCCTGTACTCTGCTTCTTAGGCCTCATGTACTGAGCACCTTTGAGCCACCACGCCCTTCTACCATAATGTTTCTGCCCTGGAGTTAGCTTACCATGGACTGAAATCTTTGAAACTGTGAGCCTAATAAAACCTTCCCCCTTCAAGATGCAAGTCTTGGATGTTCAGTCCCAGTAACAGGAAAGCTGTTTAATACACATATCCTGTTGGTTTTGTTTCTCTATGGAGCTCTAATACATGGGTTCATGACAGTTTTGAAGTCCCCTCCACAGTCACAGAGTAGCCCTTCTTGTGGGGCAGGCATGCGTTTTGCTGAGATCTGGTACACACACTCTGAGAGTATCTTCACTGTCTGTTGTTCTCCAGGGCTCCTGATCACACTCACTGGGAAGCCTTTCCTTTTCTGAGATCATACTTTGGAGGACATGCCTATCTTTGAGGCTAAGTAGCTATCTCAGCCTGCTTCTTGCCTATAAAACCTGGAGTCTCAAAGGTTGTTTCCTTGTGAATAATCACTCTGTCTTTTATTCTAGACTAGCAGCACTTTGGGCCATGCAGCAGTCTCAGACTGTGTTTGGCTTGGTTTGGTTGTTATTGTTGTCATTGTCAATTTCTAATCAGTTTGACTCCAGGAAGCTCTGACCAATAGTAGCAGCCACAAGGTTTTTCCAGGCTTGATTCTTCAGGAAGACTTCATTACAGAGGTTCTGAATTTACCAGCCCTTGGTGGGGACCACCTTGGGACCCCAAAACAGAAATACCTGTGCAAATGTAAAGATTTGACACAGGGAATATACACCAAAGATCCTCCCAAATGCGTGATTACTAAATTTGCATTCTGGCATTGGTTCTAGGGCCATGTATTCATTTAAAAATATATCACTGGCTGGAGATTTGTCCTCTAGTCCCATAAGTCCAGGAATTTCTAGATTCCTCCTTGCTCACTTCACCCCTGGAGGTAGGAAGGGCATTTTCAGAGAAGCCTTCCAGGGGAGGTGGCCTAAGCTGAGTCCTGAAGAGTAGGCAGGGAAAGAGACAGGGAGTTGGAGTCCTCTCAGAGACTGCAAGGGAGAAGCAAGTCCTAGCACATGAGTGAGCTGGATAGGAGGGCAGGGTCCTGAAACTGGGCACCTTCAAACAGGGACCATGAGGGAAGCTGGGCCTGGAAGTTTTCAAGGAATCATGAGATCTTGGGGAGCTTTGAATGTCAGCTGTCAGAGTGGGAACCTCATCCAGGTGTCATCTGAAGCTCATTTTTAGCAGGTGTGTGGCATCCTCAGGCTCAGTACAGGCTGCCTTTCTTTGCCACAGTGCATATGTATAAGGCAAAGATGTGTCTCATCACAGCTCTATAGAGCTTCAAAATTCTGCTTAGAAACTTTTAAAACATGGAGTTCGGAGGTGCCTGGAAAAGCCAGTCTGCTGTCACAGGCAGCCAGGAAGGACAACCTTTCGTGCAGAGGCATATTTCAAAAGCCTTCCTTTTCCTGGCATGTCCACCATCCAGTGCACCAACCACAGGCACAGACAGGCTGCTCAGGACCTTACAAAATCAGAAACTTTGACAGAGTGTCTCTGAGCCTTCCCCATGCTGACTGGATGCCGGTAATGTGCTGCTTCTAATTCAGCATGGATATTAGAAACCGTGGGATGTGGTAGGACTCTCTGCTTTCTTTCTTTCATACCTCATGTTTCTCCTGTCATCTCACGTCTTCAAGTCTGGGAAGAATTCCTGCTATTCACTCCCATCCAGGTCTCTGCACACAGAGCTGCCTGATGACATTCTAGTCTCAAGCACACAACTGGATGCAGGGCTGAGGCCAGTCCTCGGGCCATAGACCTCTGGGTTCTGCTCTCAGCGCTGTGCTCACCTGGCTTCACAAGGAGACTGTTAACCAACCCTGAGGAATCTAATGGGGACAGATTTCACATGACCTGAGGACATGAGATCCACAGGCTGTTTCTGCATCATCTTTCCACTGAAGTCCGTTCAGCAGTCTTGATCAAGAAAGTGACCCAGGACCCTGTGCAGATCATGGAGAAGTGGACCCTCACCTTCACTCCTCCACCCTCAGGTTCTGCTTCGTATTTCTAAACATCATCTCCTGATATGCAAGATCTCAGCCCAAAGGAACAGAATGGAAGGACCAGAAGGCCCTTGGAAAAGCAGACATGAACTGGCAAGAACCCCAGGTAGAGTATGATACAGCCACTCAGAGAAGCCCATAAAAGAATATTCAGGGACATGCTTTGTACAGATGCAACTACATGTGCATATGGACACTCTAATGGTGAGAAAATATATGTATCACAGAGAGTAGGCATCTCAGTATAAAAAGTTGAAAATAGTATAAGGCTGCAAAATACTAATTTTGAGATTTTTCTGGAGATTTGCTATTAGATCCCTTGCAGCAACTGGCTACCGCCTAGCATTTAACATAATGGAGTTACCGTTATAAAAAATTAATAACAAATATCTCCTCTTTTACCCCAGATGACATCTGCAAATGCTACAAGAGTTGACCTTTGATGGTCTAACAACAGCAGAACTGCAAAATGGAATTCAAGTGCCCCGGTTGTGAAATTAAAGGTTATTTCACACTTAGTTTGCCAAGATGTTGTCTTTTAGGAGAGGAAGATATAAAAACATAACTGCTAATTCAATTTAACTTTATTAATATGTAAAGAATTTTGTCCTGGAAGTTATTACTTTCATAAAATAATATAAACTTTAGGTCATCAGTATGTTTTACCTTCATCTTTCCCTTCTTTTTATTGCACCAAGTGAAAATTGGAATAGTTATCCCCACATGTGGGAAGTGAAGATTTTTAGCAGAATCACTGAGTTGTCTACATTCCTTGTCACTACTTTCCAGCACCCTGGTCCTCCAAAAAGGAGAGAAAGTAAAAACCAGTCACAACAACATCTTAAGTTCTTCCTGGAAGAATCCAGGAAGCCAGAGCGCTGAGTGAGGCTGAGTGGTAGATATCAGTGATTTAATTTCACTTTCTTGGCTTGCTTTTTTGAGAAACACCTTTATGGGTGACCTGGGGAGGTGGGGGAAAAGGCAAGATGAATACAGTCAGTAACAAAGGACCTGCTGTAGTTTTGAAAATGCATATACTCATGGTTGGAAGTAAGAAACTCGCATCCTGGACGGTAAGAAGGAAAGTTCAGTGGCACTTGATGTTACCAACTTGGGGTAGAACAGGGCCCCATGTTTTTCTCCTCAGTTGAGTTTTCTGGAACACAGACTGGTAGAAGAAGCATAGATAGAATGATGGAATTAATCCCATCACTATGGGAAGAGACCCCCCCAATGACAGTGAAAAGACAAATGTTCAACTCCTGCAACTTCCACCCAGTAACTATGTGGCTGTGGTTCTGGGTACCAGGAAACAAACTTATTAACAAGCATAGAGGTACCAAACAAGCTAGTAACCAGACAACCTGTGACTACCATGAAGCTACTCAGAGTTAATTGCACCTCCACACCCCTTATAAAAGAATGTCAGCCTGTGAATATAGAACCACAAGAAGCCCATCTCTTCCACAAGACTCCTTACAAAGAGCAAATACAACCTGCCAGGATGAATTAAAACATGTCTACACATGCTTTGACATGTTCCCAATGGAAAAGTAGAATCTAATAATCCTCCTTCTCAAATATGGGCTGACTTGTGACTCCCTTCTGAGGAGTAGAGTGTGGCAGAGAGGACATGGTATGGCTTCCAAGGCTGGATCTTGCTGCATGTACAGTCCCTGCCTGGTTCTGTCAGGGTCCTTGTTTGGGGAGCTTATTTACCATGCTATGAGGAAGGCCAAGCTACTTGGAAAAGGCACAAGGAAGTGATCCAGCAAAATTTTTATGTGATGGCATCTTACGTTGCTGCATAGTCTCAGGAGAATTTGGCAAGGTTGCTGAGGCGCCCTCAGCCAAGGTCACCCTAGAGAGGGGTACACATCCTATAGAATATTCAGGTCTTACTGTCCCTGATGTGTGGCCCTGAATGTGAGCAGCCAATGGACAATGTCATGGTGACAGATTTTAGCACACATTAGCTTCTGATGGTAAATCCATTCCACTCAGCTGAAGCAAGCCTAGGCCTACTGTCAGATGCTTGCAAGTTGGGAATTGAAAGTAACAGATACTTGTGGGGTTCCTGTCACTATGAGGTGAAAAAGGGAGCAAACACAGCCATTTTGAGAAGGTATCTAAACCACTCTGCTCCTGGAATTATTCCCAACACCTGTACCGATTTCTGACATTATCACCTTATGTCCCATCTGTCTAGATCCTTGGACGGCTCAGTATGGTGGCATCCCAATGCAAGGTTGGGTTCTATGTGATCATCAAAGTTCCTATTTTGAGACTGACCACAGGGGCAACAAGATCACTGTAACGTGAGCCCCAAAGGACAGGAGCAGGACAGAGAGGCCAAACTCCAGTGATGATTTGAAGGGACCCGAAAGTTAAACCTGGGAAGTGGATCCCAGGTTCATGAGGCCAGGACAGGCAGAGTCATCACAGAACCAACTTAGAGCTGAGCAGAAAGGGCCAGCACAGCACAGGGAGCCATCCTGTGTGATCTCTGCTCACCCTAAGCAGGAGTAGAGGGAGAGAACTCCTCTAGGGAAGTTTCATTAGAGTCAAGAGATACAACTTTCCTTTACAAGCTGTTCAAGATCAGGAGTAAAATAGGCCACCAGACATAGGAACTAGGACCTTTAAATGTGAAGTATGTAATTGATTAAAATGCAAAAGCAACTGACTTTCAAAATAGTATGTAACATCCTGATCATTTGTGGAATTTAATTGTGCAAACAGCTATTTATTGCCCACCACTCCAGAGGTGTGTGCCAAAGGAAATACTGATCAACCCAGCATCCCTGTGTTGATAATTTTGCAATCTACTGTTTTGGCAAATAAAGTGACCTATATCTAAATTCTACATTTTTAGTGAAATTTGTATCACATGGTCTGAGATGCTTCCTTTTTTAAATTTGGCTGCCAGAAAACTCAGAAATGAGTTGACAGGTTTTTTTTTTTTTATAACAACTGTACATCTCCTACTCTGATTTTTTGAACTCTGTTCTTTTACTTCCTTCTCCACTATTCATTCTCATCTCATCCTTTCTGTTCTGATTAGTACATACCTTAGTCCACATGTCTCATTTTTTATTCCTGTTTCTCCTTTAATGGTAATTTTAATTCAAATACATATTCCTGTATATTTAATTCAATAACATACTTCCTGTAGAAGATCTTGAATTTATTCCTAAGTGACAGTATTAACAGTGTAACAAAAAGATCTAAAGTTTATTGACTGTTACTGTGTCCTAAGTGCTGACTGCTCTGTAAATCTCATAAACACTGGCGAGACATGTCTTTTGTCCCCATCTTAGAGATGGGCCACTTGTGTGAGGTCCTGCGGGTGGAACACGGTCAAGTCTGACTGTTGATAGTCTGCCCCTGAGCTCACGTTGCTTTTAGGTGACCTTGATAGATTAGAACAAGGACCAGCCAGAAAGACACAAGTGAACACAGAAGTCCACAAGTGCGCATGCGTGCAAACATACATCCCTGCTATTTGTATAATAAGCAGATAGAATGCATTTGAAGCCAGCAGCATGACTGCGGAAAGGGCCCAGGAGAGCTGTTTGCAGAGGCCCGGTGGGAGGAGAAGCTGTGGCCCCTTTGACCCCAGAGGCTGCTCTCTGCCCTGCACTACAGCTCTCCGTACTACACACGCCACGCGGGTGCTGTGCGGCAGAGAACACTCTGACTTGGTGCCCTCTGCAGCCCTGCGGCTAAGCGCGGAGCCTGCTCTTCTGCTCTGAGACGAGAGATCCTGGCCAGAACCGTGTGCATCGATCACCCTGTGTCAGCACAGGCCTGAAAGTCAATATCTGCTTGACATGCTGCGAGGACCGTTCCTGGGAAAATATGTTTTCCTTTGCTTGTAGATGGTGAAGCAGAGGAAGAAAGAAAGATGAGGTGTTCCTTGCAATATTTGAAGAGCTTCATTTATTTGCAAGCTATAGTATTTGGAATTGTTTTCTAAAAATTCTAGAGCATTGATGTGCAGGCAGGGAGGTAAGATCTGAGCATACCTTCCGTGTACCTGGTACCATGCTAAAGGCAGGGAGTATTTAGTTTAACACCCATGGTCTGTTGGGGGGACATTCATTTCTTCCTGGTGTTTTGAGGAAGACCTACTTGGTCTTCTTGTGCCCTCAAAGAGCAAGAGAATGACTTCATGGACCAGAATTTGGTCAAGGATAGTTTGTGTGGCTCATTCTCCTTCGTCTGACCCTCTATGGGATCGCCCCTCATGCAGACAGTCCCAGGTAGCTCTGTCCTGCCCACCCCTGTAAGGTTAAGTGTGACAGGTTCTGCCCCCTCTGAGGATGCCTAGGGGAGGTGTGCTGTGGATCTGAGGCTTTGAGGCTTGCCTGTGTCTCACAGGGTAAATCTGTCTCCATCTGGGTTCCATCATGTGACAGCCCATTATTGCTGGGTGGCCTTGAACCTAACCCACATCCTCCAACCCAGCCTACGAAGTTCAGAAAATAGTGTTTTCATTTCTATCTGCCTGACTCTTTGGTCTACTTTTCAATCAGGGTCAAACTTGGTTAGGGATCAAGGATTTGATGTGTTCATACACCTCCAAACCCCGACACAATCTTGTAAAATAGATGTTAATATTGGAGGGAAGTTGAGTCATTTGTCCAAAGCAACATGAATGATAATCTGAGCATCTGCTCCCTGACAGTCTGGTTCCAGAACCTGTGCCTCAAACCACTAACCTTCTTTGTCTCTTACTTTAATCTCACGTCTAGTCTACCTTATGAGTTATATTGATCTCTATCTTAGGGAAAGGAAAATTTAAGAATTTCATTAAAGTCATTAAAAGCCAAACTTGTGTGATTTCAAAACACTGGGGTTCCATCTTTTAATTTTTTTATTGGTATCCTATACAGAGAGGTGATTTGGTTCACAAGTTCACCTTTTATGGATGTTGAGGTCAGAGCCTTTCTGAATAAAGGATCTGCACAACACTATGTATTACATCTCTGTGTCTGCACACCAGGGATTCGGGCACCCCTCAGCTGGGTACCCTGATTCCGGGTTTTCCACAAGGCAGCAGTGAAAGTGTTGGTCAGGGGAGCAGTCACTCAAGAACCACAGGTACAGGGGCTGCTGCTGATATAACTCACGTAACTGTTGGCGGGATTCATCCCCTTGCAGGCTGGGGAACAGATGACCTGGGCTCTTGGCGGGTTCTCACTAAGAGGCTTTCCTCAGTGTGCTGCCACGTGAGTCTCACTCCCAGCACGGAGGCTGTTTTCATCAGCACGGGCAAGTGAGAAGGCAAGAAGGAGCGATCGGAAGTCACCACCTTTCATCTACTAGTCTCAGAGCTGACATCTCATCACTCCTGCCAGTGATCTTTGGCAGGAGGACATGTAAAGGGAAGAGATTACACAAGGCCAAAGTGCCAGGAGAAGACATCACTGTGAGCCATTTCAGACGCTGCCGGAAGCAGGTTCACCCGCTTCAATTGCGCTCGCAGGCAAAAGGATAAACAGTGCAGTATATTACTGCTATAGGACAGTGCTCCACTGTACCAGACAAACGAACAAACTATTGATGGGCGCAAAAGAGTTAATACTTTATAATTTCATTTTGTGAAGCTTTAGAAGAGACAAAATTAACCTGCAGTGGCACACCAGTGGTTGCTTCTGGAGAGGAACTGACTGAGGAAAAGCACAAGAGAATTGTCTAGAATGAAAGATATCTTGAAAGGGTGTGTTTTTGTGGGTATGTATGTTTATCCAAACTTGTGGAACTGTACAGTCACAAGCTGTGTGTGTTACTCTATGTAAATTATATTTCAATGCAAATATACTTTTCACAAAGATTCCATCAGCACCTCCCAGTATTATTCCACACGTTAGTACACTCCTGTTTTCCTTGCCTGGAAAGGAGGTGTCACTACCGAGCAAACTAACTTCCTATGTGGCCTGGGGCAACCTCCTTAACCTCTCTGGTCCCCTCTGTTCAGCAGCATTGAACGTCTATTCTACGGGAGATTTTCAGGAGATAAAGAAGAAACAGAACTCTGCACTCTCCAAGGGCCTGTAGCCTAGTGTGACACACACACACATATAAATGAATACGTGGACAGGAGATAGGAGTGCTGGGATGAATTAGTGATGTCTGCCCTAGGCATGGGATATGAAAGTGGTATTTGTCATCCTTGCTCTGTGGGATTACAAAGTTTAAAAGAATTTATTTCTATTTCCGTTAAAACTGATGGTGAGGCCTCCCTACTTACTCGTTAAATGTAATTTAATTAGGTAGACATTTACTAATTGCTTTCCATGTACTATGTATATTTAAATACACTTTAATTTCTATGATGTTCTCATATGGTCTTTATATAACTACAACCTGGCTTAGTCAAGTTGTACTTTTTTTGGAGGATTTTACTGTGAACCACCCATATAGTTTAAGTCCATGTGTTATTTTTCAACCTTTAAAAATTCAATACAGAGATTAATGGCAACATGTCTATATAAAACATGGCAATTAATTTTTCTATGGAGCTGTGATGCTACTTATGAAATCTGAATTTCTAAATTAGTTTTTAAAAATAGGCAAAAAGTGCCTTGACAATGATTTCCTAACTTCATCAAGTTCCCTGCCATTGATGCACTAAGGTTTCCTATGCTTTTTCTCTGAATCCTCTTCACCACCCAGGAGGAAGTCTCTTTTCCTCAGTTTCATTGTGCCCATTTTACAGGTGCATGCAGAAATTAAACATTAGAAAATTGAAATGTTTGCCAAAAGAATACAGGCTATTAGAGACAGAGTTAAGCTTTAGTCTTTACAGTCTCTTGCATCAAAAAGATTTCTTCTCAGCTAAAACTTTCCTGCTGAATCATTGAAAAATACTAAGGATTACTCTCATTGAACCAGTTTGATAAAACATCATTTAAGCATGACTGTGAACAGGTCAGTTCCTTCTGTTGCCCTGGCTCCTCATCTGTGAAATATAGATATTGACCTTGATGATAAAATTGAGATGGCGGAATCCTAAGAAAAGTCGTGTATGCTTTACCTATGGTGTATACTAATTCAGTAACAATCCCTAGCTGATAATAAGGTTACCATTTTCACTTAGTGCCAAGTAAATAAAATGATTCTCTTTCCAGGTCATAAAACTAAAGAATAAATGAATCATATTTTTGAGATGTCACACAATCCACTGCTTTCTTCAGCACTAATGCATTTTAAAAGCAGTATTTAATATCTAGATGTGGAGAACCTGGAGCTGGATTATGTTTCTAAGTCACAATGTAGCAAAGTTCACATTCAAGAGGATTTTACCATAATCTCATAGTACCTTAATGGACCTTTAAGCCTCAAACCACATTTTAACCCCTGAGTTCTCAGGGACAGCTTGGTCATATCATTTTTCAATAGAGACATTTCATGCTTTATCGATTTGACCCAAGAATAAGGAAAGACACTTACAGGGGGAAAATGTTTGGCTCAGTTAAATGGATCCTGAGCGAGGAGCTTAAGCAGTGGTCCCCAACCTTCTTGACACCAGGGACTGGTTTCATGAAATTTTTCCAAGGGAAGAGGGCTGGGAGGGAGGTAGTTTGAGGGTGACTCAAAGGTGTGAGCCATCTAGACCCCTTGCGTTCACAGCTCACAGTGGAGTTCACACTTCTGTAAGAAACTAACACCACCACTGACCTGACGGGGAGGCAGAGCGCAGGCAGTACTGGTAGTGATGGGGAGCAGCTGTAAATCTAGACAGCCGCTCACCTCCTGCTCTGCAGCCCTCTTGCCTATAGGCCATGAACCAGTACCAGTCTTTGACCTGGAAGTTAGGGGCCCCCGATTTAAAGGAGCCTTGTACAACAAACACAACAGTGAATGAACTGCATATAAGCAATAGTGCCAATTGTCTCTTTTATAGGAGATCACAATAGCCCCACTTCATTGAGAACAAGAGGATTTCTCCATGGCACACAGCTCAACTGCAAGACACAAGTGCTGAGTCTTGAGCAGATAGAAGGTTGCACTCTCTCTCTCTCTCTGGTACCAGGGATTGAACTCATGGCCTTGCACTTGCCAGGTAGGCATTGTGCTGCTGAGCTAAACCCCTGGCCCCAAAGGTTGTTCTCTTAATGGCTTAGAACTTTAAAATGAGAAGGACAAAGTATAAGAAAACAAAAGAAAGTGCAGGAATGAATAAGAAAGAGGGAAAAAAACTCAAGGGACCACATTCACGGATGGAGATACTTTGCTTATTGAGCCTTAGCCCATCTGCCTGGTTTCTTTCTCTGGATACCTTGACATTGGCTCCCTTATTTGGACCTTTCTTGATTAAAGAAAGCAGAACTGTAATACAGAGCAAAGGAAGTCCTGAGTTAGGATGTTTGAACCTTGGACTTTAGAAGCTTCAACCTCTGGATATTTTCATTTACAGATAACAAGACATTGCCCTTAACCTCTCAGTTTATAGATAGCACATGAGTCCGAAGTGCTGGTCTACCTTTCCAAGGTCGCACTTGTTCCAGAGCATTCTATGATGGCCCTGGCCTAAAGAGCCCCTCAGCCATCCTAGAATATCACGAAATCCTGAGATCATCCTTCAAACAATAAAAGGGTAAATAGAAGTGACGTCAGATCCTAACAGTAAGATGAACTGAGTTGAAAGATTAGAATCAGAACCAAGCAATTCATTCATGTTCGAGTAAGCAGCCTGCCGTCCTGGAGAGTGACTGTGGTCTGCCAAGCCGCGGCCACCCCAGGGCG
>PVJX010027095.1:0-25191 GCA_004027295.1 Dolichotis patagonum | reverse complement strand
GGAAAGGAAAAATAGCAATGTTATTGCTAATTAAAAATCTACTCCCTGTAATGGAGTGAAGTATTGTTTTCTGATTGATAGCAACTGAGAAAGACTCTTTAAACCAACTCAAGTCTGACACCCGAGTCCTTTCTGATCAGTCACTATCTCAAGTGTCTCTCTGCCCTTATAAAATTTGAACAAGAGTCTTGATAAATCACCTTAGTGAAAATCACCACATTTATTGTCTGGTTACCCTCATCTTATAACCCCAGCTTCCCTTCAGCAGTGTTACTATCTAGTCTACCCAGCAGCCCCTTGTCTTTATGGTTTCTCTTACTCATGTCACACCGACTGAGCCTGCTCTTCTCCCTAACTGCAAATCCCCACTTGTTTTTGTTTGAGTTTGAAAACTATTATGATTAAATTTTCTTTAACATAACCCTTAACTAGTAATGTATTTTCATGTGGAAATAATTTAATACCAAACAATATTTTCTCTTGATGCTCTAGGCTTCTACTGGCAATCAAAGGATTTTGTAGTATTAATTTTTTAATTAATCCCATGCCTTCAGACATTCAGAAAAGTTAGAACAGACATAATCCAGCTACTAAAATGAAGGTTTACTGCATTTTTGCACTTATGAAACATAGAGTTTTTAAAAATTAAAAGAAAATATAAATTATAGTAATCAGAGAAATTTCCATTTATATGTTAATGTATACTTTAAGTATATTTCTAATGACTACAGATGCATGAAATGAAAGGGGATATGTAGATAAATAAGAAAATTCATAAAAATAGAAAGATATGCTTTTCTTTTTTTCTATAAATTGCATATTTCTATTGCCAGCATCATTTTCAATGTGTTTTCTTAAATGGATATGCTGAAAGAAAAGATGCACAGAAACAGACAAGCTTTAGGTAGTTAAAGGGTCAGTATTGTATTGTTCTGAGTTGTACAATCAAGAGAAAATTAATGTTAATTTTGTAATAGAAGTTTAAGAATTAAAAATGTACATCACAGAAAAAGAAAAAAATCAAAGAGGTACTAAAGGCTTAAACTAAGCAAACCTCACAAAAGTTTCTTCCTGTATATTTAAAAAATGATGAAATCAATGCATTGAGAAGTTCTGGATACAGGAAAACAGGTTTAGTAAAGAGAAACAATGGTTCACTAGGCATTAGGGCAAAAATTTAAGCTACAAGCTATACCACATAGAGACACAGATCTCAATCACCTAGGAAACTTTTTCCAAAACTGGGTTGCATCACCACTTTCCACCCCACCCAACCTTGTGCACAAAATTACTGTGGAGTATGCTGAGGTTGACCTCAGCTGTCTGAAACAACAGTCATTGTCAGAACCCCGACACCTACTACCTTCCAGAATCCTGGCATCTGGACAGATAAGGACATTTTCTCCATGCTACGAAGTGATGATAACTTAGCCAAACCCTGAAGAAGTTATAGAGCACAAGGGAAGCAGATATCGGAAAATGTAGCTATGATATATTGTGCCCAAGATTTCACAAATTAGAGAAGAATGGAGGAGGCATTCCTCATCCTCAGCAAAAATGTTTTCAGAGAAGTTATCACTTTAGTATAGTCTGCTATAGATTTTGAGAATTTTCCACACAGCCAGACAATGCAAGAAAGTAGAATAATATCATATATTGTTACTCACCTATAAGGTGACAAGAAATAATAACAATCATATATAATAATACTAGAGTTCATTGTATCCCAAATACGTACCCAGAACTGATTTCATGTTCACATTATAATGGCCTTTCCAACATATCCCACTCTTCGTTTTTACCCTCTCTGTGTTCTCTGAAGCTCCTCTGCCCTTGCACTTCAGTCTGAATCCTACCAAGGAGAATAGGCAGTCTACTGATTCACAAGAAAGAGAAGGGGCGTCAGGGTACCGACACTCTGCCCCTTCCCACAGGGACCCTGTGGGTTAGGTGAGTCCGACATTTGGAGGACACAACAGTATGAATGAGTTATTTCCACGTGTACCTCATTCAGTTCTGGCAAGTACTACCTAGGCACTCACACTCCAACCCCAGGATGCTGAAATTTTTCCTTTCCAGTCTCCCAATTTATATTCTTGAAAATACTTCATTACATTTTTCTTAAATTACTCAATTTGGAATGTCCTCTGGTATCAAGAATTTGTTCCATTATCTCATTTAATCCCTCCTACAAGTCAATGATATCAGCACCATCACTCCACTCCTGGCAACTGAGTTACAGTTTCCTTGGAGAGTACAGTGTTCTTGAGAGACCGCTCCTTTTGTCCAGGTATGATACATGCCACCTGCCAGAAATAAAAATGTTATTTCACCTCTGATTTATTAAATGTCAACCTACAGTGGTCTCTGCAAATGTGAACTTTGTTCATCCTTAAAACATGCATTTGAGATGAGTTACATTATGCTAATTTCAGAAGAAAGAAACTGGCTCCAAAAGGTTAAGTAACTTGTTCACAGTCAAGCATCAAGTACGTGGGGCACAAACTCTCTCTCTCCTTGTGTGTGTCTCTCTTTCTCTCCCTGTTTCTCTCTCTTCTTAGTTTGAAATCAATGCTATAATTCCTTTCTTCTATGCAGTGAAAGTTTCATTATGAAAAAAAGTTGTGAACATTAGACAAATGCAATTTATTTATATATTTTGTTTTTCATTCACAAAGAGAAAAAGAAATTTCATATAAGTTTATATAAGGTTTTCTCAGCAGAAGCTTCTGCATTTAATATGGAACAATCCCCTAGAGTGTGACAAATATTTGTGAATCATTTTATTACAGCTAGTTGCCGATTGTTAAAAATTCTTGCTTTGTATATTTTTTATTTTAAGATAAACATAAATATATTTGTTGAAAAAATGATGACAGTGCAAAAAAAATCACCCAGTTCAAAAGGCAAACATTCCTAGTGTGGTTTAGATCTGAGATGACCCCAAAATCCTCTGTGTCTGGAAGTTGTTAGGATTCTGGGAATACTATAGCTGCTTGCTATTACAATGTGGGGTTTGTTAGAAGCAAGTCAAGGGACAGGAGGTGACCTGGAAGGGTACGTCTTACTTTCTGCTTCCTCAGTTCTCTCTTTTTGCTTCCTGGATACCGTGAGGTAAGCAACTTCTCTCTACCCAGGCTGCCCATCTCGCTGTTTCTGCCTTGGAGCCAACCAAAGATGGGCTAAAACCTCTAGAAGTCGAGCGCCAAGTAATCATCTTCTCCGTTAAACTGCGTATGTCACTACAGTGCCTCAGCCACAGGGAAAGTAATTAAAGCACAAAGATCCCTTGTCACTTGCCAGTTGCAACTCAGGTCCCTGAAGTAATGGGTAATAACTGCGAAGTGATACTGATTATTTACTTGTTTCTAAAATATATTTTACTTCCTATGCATATTCCCCTATATTACTTTTGCTTGTTTTTGAATGTTATATAAATGGAAGCTGATATATTCATGTCAGAACAAAAACAAGAATGCATTTTTGCTGTCCAGAATTTTATTTCATAAATATGCTACAATTCATTGATTCATAATATTGATTCAAAATATTTTGAATCAAATTGCTGTCAAACGTTACCAAAACAACATTGATTTAAAATATTGATGAATATTTGAGTGGCTTCCAGTTTTCACCTATTTCAAACCAAACTATTATGAAGATTCTTGTACATCCATCTTAGGAAACACAGGCACATATTTCTGTTGGGTACCTAGTTAACAGAGGAATTGTTAATCAATTATATATATTTAAACATTACCAAGGAAATTTCTAAAAAGATATAAATGTATGCTATATGCAAGTTCTAGTTGTTCTGTATCATCACCAATATTTGGAATCTTTTGTTATTTTTAGACATCCTGGTGGGTGTATTCCACGGTGATTTACTTTGAATGTCCCTGACTTCAAATAATGTTGGACATATTTTCCCTGTTTTCTACAGATATTCAGGATATATTACACACAATATCTCCAGTAAGTTCAGCTTTTTCTTTGGAAAAATATGTCTCAAATGTTATATAAATTTATCAGTTTTCACTCATTGGTTAAGTACTTTGTTTTAAAAAGACTATTACAATTCAGTATTATGAAAACTTTGTTCTATATCTTCTAAGAATCATTCACACATATGTCTTCTATTAACTTTGAGTTAATTTTCACATATATTGTGAGATAAATAGCCTAATATCTAGAGAAAATCAAAATCTTTATTATATTGCCAGGATAAAAAAATGATGTCAAAATGTAAACATTATTTACTCATTTATCAACTTATGCATCACATTTTTACTCATGGGAATTCAATCCACTACATTTTTGACTTGTGTTGTCCACCAGACATTACAGTACTTCTGCTGCACATATCTTATGTTGATGTACATTTATCCATATATTTACCACTTTCTATCCTCTGGCTTTGCAAGACTTTAGTTTGTGTTTCTATATCCTCTTTTAAAAAATTATATTTTGTATACTTGAGGTTTATAATATAATGTTATAGGGTCCATGAAGAGACTAACATGATTACTATGGTAAGTCAGGTTAACCTAAGCTATCATCCCATGTTAACTTTTTGTGACAAAATCAATTCACACTTATTTATTCAACAAAATACTCCTAATGGAATGCAATTTTATTTCTTCTCCTGCAATGCAATCCAAAAATAGACGAATAAAAGTTAGAAAAGTATCGGTACTAATACAAAAGTGTCTCCTCTGTAGATACTTAGACAAAGATGTTCTGCCCCTTGCTGGATGCCATCCAGAAACAGAAAGCGATCTAAACAACCATGCTTCACTGAAGTTTCCTCAAAATCCTTCCCTGTTCAGTCGTGTTTTCCCACAACTATCTACTTTTCATCAGACATAGCATAAAAGCAGTTTTTCCTGGTTCAAGGGTCTTTATTTCTAAAGACTCTAAGCCAATAACACTTTGGATAATCAAATTTTAATAATAATAATAATAATACATATTATAATAATAATAAGTATACAATACTTATTATGTTATAAATTTGTCAACTAAGAACCCTGAAATAGATGGAGAAACTGTGTTACTTTTTTTTTCTCTCCTATAATCCCCAGATTATCCATTCTTTCATTCACAAGTTGGAGGTTCCCACAGTACCTGGTCAAGTTTGATCATTTGCTTGAATGGCTCATAAAATTCAAGGGAATATATTATATTTACACTTGCACATTTATCATGAAAGCATACACCTCAGGAATAACCAGTTGGAAGAGATTCATAAGGTTGTGGAGTTTCTGTGCCCTCTCTGGAATCATCACCTGCCCAGCACCTCTGCATTTTCAGCGACCTGGAAACTTTCTAAATGCTCACCTTGTGGGGCTTTAGAGAGATTTCATGACATGGGCATGTTTTACTAAGTCATTGGCCACTAGTGACTAATGCAGCCTCTAACCTGTCTTCCTTTTCCTAAAATGAAGTCACAGAACTCAGTGTTCCAACCCTCTAATCACACAGTTGTTTTTTTTTGACTACCAAATTCCATCTTGAGGTTTTCTAGGAGACTCCAGCCACCAGTCATCTGGTTAACAGATGCTACAGTCCTGAAATGGTTTGCATGAATGTCTCCCAAGACTTCATGTGTTGAAATTTAAATCAAATTTTTAAATATTAAGAGAGGAGAAATTCAATTTATGATGCTTAGAGGTGGTGCCTTTGGGTGGTGACTATGAGTAGAAAAAATTCACCAGAGAGGAGCCTTTGTGATTGAACTCTAGTGACTTTGTAAGAACAGTGAAAAAGACCAGACACATACACTTGTCATATGATGTCTTACGCTATCATGGGACTCTGTTCACAAAAAGGGCCATTCCCAGGTGTGCCTCTTTGACCCTACACTACAGAATCATGGGTTAAAATAAACTTCTTTAAAAAGTTAACCTCCCTTGGATATGTCATCATAATGAAATGTAGACTGACAATATATCAAAAGACATGCTTTAGGGTAGTCTAAGAGTTTTCGTTGTTATATGCCAGGAAATGAGAAGGAAAACCAACACACATCCTGGAATCCCTCAGCGTACTTACCCTCTCGTCAGATACCAAACCCAAGCATGCTCAAGTTCCCCTTCTCTAAAATCACATAGTGATTGCATACAACCTATGTTTATTCTATCTGCTTCCCCAGATTCCTTACAATTCATAATGCACTGTAGATGCTATGTAAATAGTTGCCCTAGCACATTGAATAATGTCAACAAAAAATAATTTGTACATGGTCAGTATGGATATGACCATCATTAGCCAAGAAATACAATGCAAGATCTGTGGTTGGCTAAATCTGTGGATATTGCATCCATGAATATGAAGGGACAACTTTATTTCTTATTGTGTTACAATTCCCAAAATCTCATCAGTGTTTTTACTTTTGATTTCTCCAAGATGCAGCCTGCATAATCTCCTATAGCCTGATTTCCAGTTTACTAAATCTGTGTTCCAGTGATCAATCTACTGATGCGTGCATAATTTTAAAATTTGCAATATTTCTATTTTTGTTATTTCCAGAAATTTTATTCAATAAACTGTAGCTATGAAAATCATTAACATTAAGGGAAACCCAGTGAGGAATACACAGGAATTCTCTATATTGCTCTTCCAACTTTTTGTAAGCCTAAAAATAACTCAAAATAATTTATTTAGATAAACAAATGAACTACATAGCAATTTGGCATATGTGATTAATATTCTTTTAAAAATCATAAAAATGTACTAACTAGAAGACAGCAGGTGCCTATTAAAAGTGTGAAATTCATATTAAAAGTGCAGTTCCATATGCAGAAAACATAACCAGAATATTAAGAGGGGACACAGACCAATTATGACTTGCAAACAATTTCAGTAATGAAAAAACAAATATCTAAAGCCGTATTTTTTTCTTTTTCCCTAAGAAATGTGAAGCTTAAAAGCAATAGCTTCTATATTGCCTTCTTTGTCATTTTCTTCTACTTTCTCTTTTTATTAAATACTAAAGCTGTATTCTTTTGCCTTTTCCTAAGAAATGTGGAGCTTAAAAGCAATAGCTTCTATACTGCCTTTTTTGTCATTTTCCTCTACTTTCTATTTTTATTAATAAAATAATGTATTTATTCCTCTACTTTCTCTTTTTATTAATTTATTAATATTAATTAATATCCTCTACTTTCTCTTATTATTCTCTTTTATTTATTCCTCTACTTTCTCTTTTTGTTAAGTATTGTTAAATAAAAAGTGTCACAAATAACATTTTCTTTATAAAGGTATAAATATTATGTTGCAAATGTGCCAAATGAGAAGGAATTAACTTTCCCGCTGAATCATTGCAAAGCAGGTGTGCAGGCCCCCTCTTCTATAATATACCCCCACTCAGCCTTTATCTCAATTCATTTCCTGCACTTATATTTCTTTAGATTGCTGGCTCTGTCAGAATTCAGAACAAAGCAGATTGTAGAAATAGTAGTTGGGCTATTTCAAAGACCAGTACCAAGTTAGTTGAGGTACTCCTGACTTATTTTCTGAATAATGAATCTGAAAGACAGATACCAGAATGTCTTCTTCCATCTCCTTACTTTGATTAGCAGGTGCTAAGTATGGATTCTTTTCCTTTCCATGGCTCACGATGCTACAGTGATACATTTTCAAGTGTGCTAGAGGAATGAGAGAAGCTAAGTGGAAGTCTGAGTTAGGAACCTGAGTAAATACTGGTTAGTCACACAGAATATGCAGTGTCACACATACACGTACCACACACGCACACACTCACATAGACATCAAGCACACACACTCAAACCCAAAGAGTGGGAAAAAGCCTCTCCCTGACACCTCCATTTCTAAAAGACAGCTGTAGTCTGTTGCTTCCTGAGAATTCTGGGTCTCTGTTCACATCACAAGGGGTATTTACCTGCTCCTACAGACATTCAGCCATCTCTCACTTTATTACCAGCTATGTGAGCCATCTTAGAAGGACCCAGATACTTTCTCCTAATCAGTAGTAATGACTTTCAGAACAGTCTGATGGCACCAATTGATGAAGTAGTCAAGAGGGATAAGCTAATCATGAGGGATGTGCTGTGTGCCTGGTGTGTGTTATTTATAGAAACTTAACAGATAAGAATACATTAACATTATTAAGCCACATCTACCCTGTGATTCTCAGTTCTTGTTAGTGGCAAATTCTCTCTTAGCTGCTTCTATATGATTCTGTAATAATTAGTGCTATATTTATTTTAGTTAAAATCGTGCCTATTTCTTCACCTTTTCTCCCTGCTCTAAAATGCAAACACATGAACTTAAATATCATATTATTTTTCTTATATGAGAAACCCAGTGTACACATAAAGGACAAAATAAAAGAAAGATAATAAATAGAGAGGGGGGAGGTGAAAGAGTAGAGATAGAGAAAGAAAAGGAGATTAAGAAAAAGAGCTAAGATGTTTCATGCATTTTACCACCTCTGCAAAAGCACTGTGAACATTGTATACTGCAAATATGTAAAAATAAGTACAATGATTTGAAATGAAAATAATTTTTTTTAAATCCTACTATAGATTTCCACAGAAAGGCATGTAAGGGAAAAACAATTCAATATAACCTACAGGACAGGGTCAGGAAAAGAATATTAAAGAATTTTAACCACATCCAATGTCCTCCAAGCTGCTAGAAGAGGCCTGAATTCAGTCCTAGGACACAAACATGCATGGGTTGAATCCCAGCACACAGGGAAGCCTTGGAACTTCACTCCCAGGAGGTAAGACCATGCTCAGCATCCCAAATCACCAGATGCATGGGAAGCCCCTGTGGGCCTAACTGGGCCATGTCCAGTGATCTCCAAATGGCTAGCAGGGGCCTGAATTCAGTCCTGGGAACTAAATGTGCATGAGTTGAATCCCAGCACACAGGGGACCTTGGAATATCACTCCTAGGAGGTAAGACCATGCCCAGCACCCCAAATCAACAGAGAACACACAGGAAGTCCTCAAGAGCCTAACTGGGCCACACCCAGCAACCTCCAAGCAGCTAGCGGTTGCCTGCAGTCTGCTCAGGAGCCAAAAGTGGGCCAGGCGATTACCAGTGAATGGGGGAAGCTTTGGAACATTGCTTGAAATCCAGAAATATAGAAAAATAACAAAACAAAGGAGCAAAATGCAATCTCAAACTTCCAGCCCAACCCAAGCAAGCCTAGGAGACATGGATATAGAAGAAAATGCAGGCAATACACCTGAAATTCCTGGAATGATAACAACTGAAGTAAAGAAAAAACTCCAGGAAGCTATATAATAACTCAGATCAGAAATAACCTCCCAAGTAAAAGAAGAATTGATAAATATAATGAAAGAAATGATGAACATATCAAAAAAAGACATAGTTAAAAAATTAGAGGACCAATGCAAAAAGATGGAGACTCTGAATGAACAATATAAGAAACAAACAAAATGCATGAAGCGGAATCAAAGAAATATTCAGGAAATCAAAAATTCCATTTATAGTAAATGGATGTAACTCAAGTCCATACTCATAAGTAAAATAAATCAAACTTATATGTGTAAATACCAGATAGTCTCCCTAGCGTAAGAAATGGTAAGAGTACATAAGATATAAAAAACTCAGTAAATACAGTAAAAGGATAAGGATCTGCTTAAAGGGGAAAAATAGTATCTGAGGGAAAATGAGAAAAAAGAAAAAGGAAGGGAAAAGAAAAGAAAAAATATCTAAAATTATATAAATACACTTAGGATAGCTAAGATGATTATGCTACAAATTCTGTAAGATCTTGGAACAAAATAGTTAACATTCGTAGGACTGGAACAATTGTGCATATCACTGTATGGTGATCTGAGGAACTCTTGAAGATCATTATGTAAAATAACAGCCCTAGTTATGCTCATACCACCTTGTTTGGAAGGCCTATATTGTCAGTGTTTTGGGCTCTTTGCTATTGTTATTTATTTGTCTTTTTTGTTTCATGTCTTTCTAAGAAGTTTTTTGTTTTGGTTTGGTTTGGTTTGGTGTGGTTTGGTTTGGTTTGGTTTGTTTTTCCCTCTAATACAGAAAGGATAGGTATACATGTAGAGACTCACACATGTGTAGAACTTCCCCTAAACAGTGTATGAGAATCGATTATATAATGCATGATGAACAGCTACTTTGAAGAAAAAGAGACCCTATGGTACTCAGTGCTGATTATTTCCCTTTATTATCTTTTTCATATAATGTTACCTTTTTAAATTGACTGGTGGTATTTTACTTTTGAAACAGCATTATGAATTCAAGGATTTAAAAATATCTTGTAAGTTTCAGTCTGCTGCTGTCATATTCATTATTCCATGTTTGGCCAGGTAAAGCCTCACCCTCATGAATTCTGAAAGCTGTTGACAACTTTCTTGCTAGTGAAACCTTACTCATAGGTGAAATAAACCAGACCCACATGTAGACATTGTATCATCTCTCTAGTGTGAGAAGCTGGAAGAATAAAATAAGACCCAAAATATACAACTGATATTGCTATACTACTAATTTCTCTTAGTTCATTGAAAAGAAAAGTCTGTGATAATATTGTTTGGACAATAAAATGCCTATTCTTATATTGTGAGAATTAATTTAATTATAAAAGTATGCAACATAATAACCATTGTTACTCTCCTAGTATCTTGGCTTGAAATTTTGTTTTATGTTTTTCTCTTTAAAATAAAAATTACAAAAAAAAAAAGATGCTCTGACCATATCTTGAATAGTTAATGCCCTACAACTGAAGTCAGCTATGGTTGGTCAATGTTTCACAGTCAAACTTTATGAAACGTGTACGTGTATGAAATGTAAAAGAAACTCATAGTGATATTCCAATTATGAATCACAACTAGATTAAATAATTTCATTCTTAATTACATTGCTGCATTGTCTACTCGCTTCCATATGCAGATTTGAGAAATGCATGTATGCAGGAGTGCTTATATATTTGTCAGTATGTATTAAAATGATTCAAACTGATTATTTCCAATTTAAATTTGAAATGAAAACAATTTTACTTAACCTAAGTGATTGAAAATTTAATATTTTCAGAAAATTTTTACAATGCCTTATATCATCTTGCTAGGTACTTTAAAAAGGTTGATTTCTTTGCTCATAACAAGTTTCATAAGAATTTTACTTGAGTTTTCTTGATTATTAGGCTTTTCTTCATCTGTTCTTAAGCCACTTGTATATTGAAAGTACTAAGAGAAAATCAGACAACTTTTCAGCTTTATCTGATAAGACTCAGCTATACATTTGATCAGTTTTTCAAGTAGATTAGCAACCACTTTGCCTTTTATATCAGTCTCTGATCCCATCAAAAATTGAGAAAGTTCTTATTTTACCCAATGATATCATTTACCACAGACACATAAAGGCTGTGTCCATACACTGCACTTATGGTTTTGAACTACTTGCAAAATGCTTCTTAAGTATTGTTCTATTAAATATATTCATCATAAGCTTTGCCTGTCTTTTCTGAAACAACGATAAGAAGCCCTTGGGGTTGGGGAGTGACATAGAATGTTATTGTATTATTAAACACAGGCAGATATTCTGCTTCTGATTCTTGTTTCATTTTTTCAAGTGTCTTTAAAATTATAGAATCATCAACTTTCATCAATCACAATCAAGCTATGCAGCTAATACACTAAGCTCTGAACAGCCCTCTTTTAAAAAATTTTCTTGTAGCCATAAGAAACCACAAATTTTTTCCATTTATATGGGATTTTTCCATTTATATGGGATTTGAAAAGCAAAGAAAAATGTGTGTGCGCTCATTTATACTATGCATCCAACCTTTTTACATCGAAGGTGTTAAAAAAGTCAATCACAAAACATAGATCAAGGTTTTAATACACAGATTTCTGCAGATTCTCCTCTACTAGGTAAATAGAAATATTAATGTGAAGGTTCAGAATCTCCTTATATTTTCATATAGTCCTGCTGCAGGGACCTAAGGTTCTAGGTCAAGATTTCAAATCACAAATAAGGAAAAGCAGGCTGGTGGTGAGCAGGGGACAAATAGCAAGAGAACATATTGTTGTGAGTTCACAGCCCCTTTCCACATCCTTTTCTTTTTCTTAATGTTTCCATGCTTTTCTAGAAAGCATCAGCCCTATAGTCAAAAGAAGTCATGGTTTGTCAGAAAAGGATTCCCATTCAGGTGTCGCCAACATTCTCAGCCTTCCCTTAACTATTTTTAATCTATTGTCATGCTCAGAATGGCTAGGAACAGAAATGAATAAAAAGAGATAGCATAAATTTGCTAATATTTCAGAGAATGTGCCAGAGACATGGGCATTAACTACTATATTGGCAATGAAATGACCTCTCCATTTCACCCTACATCTACACCTACTACCATAATCTCTAGCATAGACATTTCATGTTTATATGAAATTCAATTTTTTTTGCAAATTTTGTAATTTTTTATGCAAACAAAATTCTGAACAGATATATTAACCATCCTTCCACACATAAAACTTCTCAGGAAAGTAGAATGTGAAATCCCAAAGAGTCATGTTAGGCCAAAAGACTAATCTCTGTTAATATTTTATACCATTTAAATCAGTACTTCTATGAAGACCAATTCAAAACAACTTAATACTCACTAGTAAATGAAAGTATATTATTATCATTACCTCTAAAATAACTTTTAAAAATAATATTAGATACAACTAAGAATAAAAATTCTGTTCTGAAAGAATATGAATTTCAAATCTGTTTGCCACCTTAGAATGGGTAGGTGAGCAATCTGTTAACTTAGAAGTATCTGCGATTTCTTAATTTTAAATCTTTGCCTGGATTTTATAAACGACTCCCCACAGACACATTATGGAAAATGAGAGAAGCCTCCTACTTGAAATTTAATACTTGTAAACAATGTACTATCCAGAAGGTCACCATCTGCAATTAAACATAATTTTAAAAGCCCAGAGGAAATAAAATGCTAAGTGTGACATTCTTTGGATTATGTCTATAGTTTATTAAATTGCAGGAAATAAACATTCTCATTTTACATTCATTTTATATTACTCTCCTGCTTTTTAAAGCTTCAAGTCTAGTATGTTAGTGGTACTGGTTATTTGTTGTACCAAATATTTCTTATTTAATATTTATATTTGAAAAAGTTGTATTTTCTTCCTTCTATTCTAAATACATAATGAATACAGAGGATAGAAAACAATGGGTGAAAAAATAGATTTTGAATTAATGCTGCAGAAATAATTATATGATAAAATATGAAATTATATCCTATTTCATACCACACATAAAACAAATATCTAAATGTAATACTAAATCAATTTTTTATTTTAAATGAGAAAAGAATAAAAATGATTCAGCATTTCAGGACAAAATAATTACAGAATATAGGCATGAAAAACTGACCAAACATTGAAACCACAAACCATTTTTTTGATGAACTAATAATCAGATTAGGATTAAATTTATTTAAAAGACTTCATTAGAAAGAAAATATCAACTTCCTGTTCCATTTTGATTGTGAGGATTGATCATTTTAAAGGATTTCATTAAAAAGCAAATATCAATTCCCTGTTCTGAATTATTGATGAATTGTTGGATCTACCCATTCTCAGAAGGAAACAGTCATAAAATGTACAACTGTATGATTGCCAGTGTTTGAAGGCATGAAAGAGCAAAAATTATAGCACTGTCATCCATGAGAGAAAGGAAATACAGGGGAAAGCTCCATATTTTCACTAGTTCTCCCTCTAGGGAAACATTTAAAGAAACATAGGGAAATTCATTCTGAAAAGAGAAAAGAAGCTATGCTAGTAAAAGAAGTAGAGATTTGAGTCAGAAGTCAAAATGGTGGCTGAAATTTCTGGAAGAAAACAAGATATAAAAGAAACACTCCAAAAAGGAGTGTCATAATTTCATGCAAGTCTCCTGGCATCGTCACACAAATATCTAATTACATGCATCCAAAGTAGTATTTTGTGAGGCATAGAAAAGGTCTATTGAGTCTGTTCCATAAACTATGCAAAGTTTCCAATGGACATACAGGTAACAGCCATAACCTTTGGAATTACTATCAGGTCGTTACAATCTGTGTTTGGATGGTCCCGTGAAGCCTCATGCAATCGTGCATGCTGCTGAATCTAGCACTTGTGATTGGTTTGTTGCGCAGCGCTGGGATTGGCGACGTGAGTGCTGCGCCCACCCAGGTGTACAGCCAACACACAGCGTCAGGGTGGGAAGAAGGTGTGTTTTTCCTCTTTTTTGATCTGTTGGCACGTGCCATTTACAGTGGTCATGAACAGCTGTCCTGTCATGCTGTCCTGCCTTGGAGCTAGCTGAGTATGGACTGAAACCTCCAAGAACTGTAAGAAATAAACCTTCCCTTGCTTCACTTTGGACATCAGGTATTTTGTCTTAACAACAAGGGAAAAGTAACTAAGACACAGGTATAGCAGAGAGATCTGACTGCCTGGAGCATTCAGGTAAAAACCCTGGAAAATCTGCACTTAAAGTTCAGAGCCACTCTGGCCCAAGAACAAGGATGAAAAATATCTTAGACTTATTCTAGTAAAGCCTAATGCCAGAGCTTGATGCGATCAAACCAAGCCACCATAAAATAACTGTCTTTCAGAATGAAACTTAGTATTGTTTAAGTGAAATAAAATCAGATGCTCTGCGATGTAGCATTAACAATGTCAATCATATAATCAATACTTATTACACATATGAAGAACTATACACTGTGACCAATAAATGGGTAGATGAAAAAAGTAAATAGAAGAAAGCTTTGAGATTATAATTAGCAGACCAGGACATTCAAGTTATTTAAAGTATGTCTAAGACATGAGATAGAAATGGATGAGACAACTGGACTGAACTATAAAAGCTCAAATATTTTGAAAAATTAAATAAAATTGATAAACCAACATGTGTGAACAGCTAGCAATTAAAACCAGAAATTATCAACACATAGGATGAAAAAAGAGATATTATTATAATTACTACAGATATTATGACTAATGGATTTTACATTAAGTAGCTTTTTACAAATAAAACTGCTCTCAGGTTTTATCTATGACATGTGCAGGGCTTAAAAGTTGTTATTCTTGTCCTCATGATTTTAAAAAGCTAAGAAAACTAAGTATTGGTGACTTTTCTTTTTTATTTTAAAAAGAAACAAAAAACCAAATAAATACAATGACATAGAGTTTCAAAACATGAAACCGTGGGGAATTGGAATCACCCGGGTGCACTATTGGCTTAATGTTGGGAATGACAAGTAGGAGAATCACACCCCACGTTGGTCTTCTCACTACTTGTAAAAGCCAGTGGAGTAATATGCTGGTGGGACGTGTAGATGGCAACACTGATAAACTTCTGGAGATGGAACATGCAGGCACAGCTCCTAGGAGCTGTTCTCACTGGGCCACAAGTTAGTGAGTCTTACTTCCAGGGACCACGCCAGTCACTCTTAGTGAAAAGTTAAGAAAAGACCTTCTTTTACCAGAAGATGGAGGAGGAAGAAAATAACCATCTGAGGTATGCCAAGAGCATCTTCATAATGAAGGCCATTTATTGCAATGAAAATCTGCTGTGGGGAGACTAAAGGACCCTTCCCCCAGCTGTCTCTACCTTTCCTATTTCATCTAAGACAGAGACAAATCTGAAAAACATCTGATAAGGTCTCTGACCTTATCAAATAAAATACTATATATTTAAATAAAATACTGAGCTAAATAAAATACTGAGTTTTAATCATAGTTTTATAGTTCTTTTATCCCTATAGACTAACAGTAAACTATTTAACAGCATACACACTTGCATTATTTTTTCCTGAAATAACCTCCAACAGATATCAGTCTAACAAAGTATGTACAGGATTTATATGCATAAAATTAAAAATTCTATGGAAAAATGATCAATGAAAGTCTGAATATTTCTGTTCAAATATGTTCTGAATATTTGTATTCTTCCAAAACTAGTGTGTTGAAATTCCACCTCTACAGTAATGTTATGAACAGGTAGGACCTTTGTGAGGTACACAGATGATTACTCCGCTCTCATAAATTACATTAATGATTTTATGATAGAGGCTTGACGGAAGTCCTTTTTTCCTTCTACCATGGGAGGACATAGCAAGAAGGTGCCATCTATAGAGAATAAACCTTCATCAAATACCAGATATGCTGATGTGGAGATTCCCAGGTTCCAGAACCACAAATAACAAATTTTCAACATTTACCAGTTAGTCATCCAAGGTACTGTGTTTCAGCCCAAACAGACCAAAACAATTTACAGAATGGAGAACTTTTTCATGTTGATAGGTTAGAACACTCTTTTCTTCTCTTTTTTTATTTTAAAGAAAAAAATAGAAACGATTATACAAAATTTCAAAACAAGATAATAGGAGGTTAACAATGGTTAATATATTGCATAGTTATCGTCAAAGTAATTGCTCAGATTATAAGATATAATTATGAAAAATTGATCAAACCATATAAGAACAAACCATTCTTTTCAATGAACTAATAGAGATTAGTAGTATAATTATATTAATTATTTTGTATGTATATATACATATATAATATATAACATATTTTATAATTTGTGTATAACTTTTTTTCTTTTATTTTCCTTTTTTCTCCTTTCACCCACTCCATTTGTTCTCTCCCTTTGAGCAGTTTCTTCTCATTTCACAATATCTATTGCACATTTTGGATCTTATTTATTCTTTCAGTTTCTTACACTAGGGAGCAATAAGATGCCTACACAAGTGAGTCTGATTCATTTGACTTCTGAGCATGGTCTCAAGTTGCACGCATTTACCTATAAAAACCTTGAGTTTATCCCTCTTTATAGCTTAGTAATAGTCCATTGTATAAAAATATTGCAACTTTTTTTTTCTCTTTCTTGGTTGATGGGCATTTGGGTTGTTTACAATATTTAGCTATTATAAATTGTGATGCTATAACATGGGTGTACATGTATTACTGTGATATAATGTTTTTCATTCTTCTGAGAAAATACTCATAAGGGAAGTAGCTGGGTCAAATGGGACCTCTAATCCTAGTTTTTTGAGGAGTTTCCACACTGAATTCCACAATGGTTGTACCAGTCTACATTACCATAAACAGTGGAAAAGGGTTCTTTTTTTCCCACAGTCCTGCCAGCTTTTGTTATTGGTTGATTTCTTGATGAGAGTCATTCTTTCGGGGTGATATGGAATCTCAGTGTCATTTTAATTTGCGTTTCTCAGATGACAATGACGTTGAACACTTTTTCCAAATCTGCTGGTCATTTGTATTTCTTCATCTGAGAAGTGGGTATTCATCTCAAATGCCCTTTCTGGATTGAGTCTTTGAATTTGGTGGGTCTGATTTTTTAAATTCTTTGTATGTTCTTTAGAGATAAAATCCTTTGTCTCAGGGACATTTGGCTAAATTATTTTCCTATTCTGTGGGCTGTCTTTTCACTCTGTTGGTGATTGCTTTTGATGTGCAAAAACTTTTTAATAAGATGAGGTCCCAGTTGCTGATTCTTTGAAGTAGTTCCATGCAATTTGGATTGTTTCATGAACTCTTTTCCTACCCCAGTGGAAAACTCAGTTTTACAATATCATGTTTTTTTCTACTTGATCCATAAATGCAATGCTTACCCCATCAAAATCTTGGCAACTTATTTTATAAATGTCAGCAAACTGAATTAGAAGTTAATAGGGAGAACCAGATAGACCCAGAACAGACAACACAATGCTGAAAACAACCAAGTTGGAAGATTGATACCAAATGCACTCAATACCTACCACAAAGGTCCAATAAACCAGCAAATATGACACAGATTAAGAATAGATACAGAGCACCAGAGCAGTACAAACAGCCTAGAAATAGGTCCATTCAGGTAATATAAACTTTTCTTTCAAAGGAGCAAAGCCAACTCAATGGAGAGAGAACAGTCACTTTAATAAATAGTGCTGAAATATCTGGACATTCACATACATAGAAGAAAAATCTAGAAAATGTCTAACATGCTATACAAAAAACTAACTAAAAATGGGTCTTAGACCTAAAGAAAAAGGGTAAAATTATAAAACTTTTAGAAAAAAGTGTAAAAGAAAATATAGGTCACCTTGGGATTTGTAAATGAGATGTTAGACACTGAAACCATTACCCATGAAAGAACAAAATTGGTAAGTTAGACTTCATTTGAAGGAAAAATTCTCTTGCTTTGTGGTACAAACTTTTTTGTGTGTGTTTCTGTTTCTTCAGTGTTGTTTTATTTTTTGTGGCACTGGAAATCAACCTTGGGCTTTACACACGCTGGGCAAGTGCTTAACAGGTGAGCTACCAAGAGACAACCAATCCTTTCTTTCTTTTTTGAGCCAATCCTTTCTTTCTTTTTTGAGACAGACTTTTGCTAAACTGGTCAATCTGGTCAATTTAGCAAAAGCTAACTTGATGTCTTACCTGTAAGTCTTCTGAAACTCCTGGAATTATAGGTGTGTGCCAGTATACCCAGGTTGAAAGAAACTGTTGAGAGAATTAGAAGACAAAGCACAGAATACATTTAACAACATAGAACTTGTTTCAAAATGACAATGGTAAATATTCCAAATGGTAAATAGAGTTCGTAAATCTCAAAAATCAAAAAACAAAATTTTTAAATGGACAAAATACACGAATAGATACTTCTCCCTCCAAAATACACAAAAAACATATCCAAATGTGTTCTTCATGATTAGGGAACTGTAAAATAAGTGATAGTGAAATACTCCCATGCATGTGTTAGAATGGCTAAACTCCAAATACTGACAGTAGCAAATGTTGATGAAGCTGCCGAGCAAGAGAACCCCTAATTCATTAATGGTGCACACACAGAATGATGCCACCACTATGGAGACAGTCTGGTGACTTTTACAAAGCTAAAAAGTCCCATCATATGTTTCAGCAACCCTATGCCTATGTGTTTCCACATTAATTTCAAAGCCCATATCCATAAAAAAGACACACAAAAATGGCAAGAAATGACAATGTTCTTCAGCACCTTAAAGACTAAAAATACTGATCCATCCCTGACGCAGAATAGTAGTATCAACAATAAAAATAAATGACTATCAGACCATGAAAATATGTGAAGAAACATTGAATTACATGCTGCTAAGTGAAATAAAGCAGTTGAATATGCTGTGACCTGTATGTTTGCAATAAATGGCATTTTGGAACAGAAAAAATATGGAGACATCAAAATCAGGAGTCATTGCTGGTTACTCAGAAGAAGGTCAGGATTATAAAATGAATAGGGTGATTTCAGGGCAATAAAATTTCCATACCTGATATTGTAATAGAACATATAAGATATTTTATGTTTGGCAAAACCTATAGAATTTTACAGAGCAAAAAGAAATTCTTAACATTTGGAATTCTAGAAAAGAACTTAGAATGTTAAGAGACCTCAAGATACACACACTGCAATGACTAAAAAGTCTAACTGTGCTAGAAATATATGCAGTAGACTTCTTGAAAGAGATTAGCAGATGTCCCAACATAAGTAACTGTGGAAATGGGTGGAGTCTGTTTGCTAATGGTCAAAAGTCCTGTCCATAAGCGCTATGCTTTAGTTGACAAGTTGCTTCCTAGGAGATTGAAAAGTTAGCAATTCTGATTATGCTACAAATATACTACTCTAGAATAAAATAATTAAGTAGATAAATTGCAAAAGACAGGAACCATATTTTTCACTGATGGAGTAGGAGTTTAGAGATAAACACACAAACCCATATTTATCTTAAGATTGAGACAATTATCTTTGGAAATATTTATAGATGTCTTTATGTACCAAGTATAAATAGACCTAACTTTTTTATTCTGCCAGTTAACTGAGCCTAAAACATTCACACCCGATAGAAACTAGCACTTAGAGCACCGAGAGCTTGGCTTCTATAATTATTCCTTGACTAAAGGGAACAGTGCTCCTAAAGAAATGGTTAATTCCCGGAGGGAGGCAGAAAATACACAAGCTAAACCTAAAGCATTATTCTCCTGTCTTTGTCATTATCCTCCATTACCTCTTTGTGCTTTCCAAAAATAGTTGTTTTAAAGTTTTTGTTTACGAATTGCAGCATCTGGACTTCCTCAGAGATGGTTTCTGGTGATCTTTCTTGTTATTGTTCCTCTGGATGGGTCATTCATTCTTGTTTCTTCATATGTCTTGTAATTTTTTTAAATTAAAAACCAACCATTTGAATTTTATATGATAACCCTGGAAAGCAGAGGCCCCATCTCTACCCCGCTGGGCCAGAGGTAGCGTTTTTGTGATGGTGAGCACTGGCCTCAGGTGGATGCTTGCCATCGTGTCAGGGCCTCTCTGAGCTCTGTATCCTTTCCTGGACATGAATGGAATTATGAATACCTTCATATATGTGGTTCCTTTTGAAAGCCCTGATTTCTAAATATCTGATGACCAAAGCAGCGGTGCAGGGGGGACATGCTGTTCTTTTAATTCCTCTATAAACAAATTTGGTCGAAGAAGGCTCAGATAGTGGCTCTGCCTAAACCTGAGTGATCAGAAGTAACAATCAGCCATCAGGACACAGAAACTCTGTACTTAGAGGACAAAGTCCATACTGTCCACCTTAGCTACAGCAAACCACACCAGGAAAGGCACAACTGCCCACCAAAGGAACGGTCATGGGTAGCTGATACCACACTAAGACTGACATCAACATTAATGGTAAGCTGTCAGCACTACCTTCCTAGAAGCTACAAGCTGTCAAATGGATTCCAAACAGTTACCGTAGATCCCTTCAGCCTGGGCAATCCATGTCTAGGTAGGAAGGAGGATTCCTGTGCTTCTTACTATGCCAACTTCCCTCATGACATGTATTACATGACAGGTAATATTTTGTTAAGAATAGATTTTTGAAAGAAACAACCTACATTAAATAAATAGTACACCCCAATTCACAGGGTATACACAATGATTAAGAAAAGAGCTTTTTAATAAGGGACCGTTAGAAGCTAAGACAGCTACCTCTTTTCCCACCTGATGGCATTTTTGTATTTTGAGTTGGTGCTCGCATCATGTTTCATTGCCCAGTCACTGTCTGATAATGGTTCAAGTCAGAAATTAACATACGTTGGCTAGGTGTAATGCATGTCTCTTGTTACTGAAAACTGTAGGAGAAAGCAAAGCTGAGGCACACACAAAGGACCTGTGTTACAGACTGAAGCAAGCACAAAGAGAACCACTTTGCCATGCCTTGCGCAGGTGAGATAGTCCGTGCTTTGTCAGGCTCTGACTCCACCACCCTCAGATGTGAATGCGAGTCAGAACGATGACTCTCGAAGACTGAATATCACACCCTCGATGAATAGCAAATGTGTACTGCTACCCAGATGGGGAGACAATGAGCATTCCCCTGTACTACAGAGAGGAATTTATTGCTATCTGTTCATCTCTGTACAAGGGGCAGCCTAGAATCGACTGCTGTGCTAAAGAAACATGGCTAACCAACACGTCTCTGTGTCCAGAAAGAACGTGTTACGTGGCTGGCTCAAATTTGTATTTGTACCCAGATTTAAAAACATGATCTCTCTCATCCCATTTGGTATAATTACATATGGAGAAATGAGAACCATACTCAAGAAAAAAAAAAAAACAGTGATTTTTGAATTGCAAGGCATCTCCTAATGCAGTAATTTTTCACAAATTTTAAAGAAACAATAGAGTATAAGTAAAAAAGAAGAAAATAATCAGATACCAATTACATAAGAATACTGCTTCTTAAAACTTCCCTGAAAGTATATTAGATAATTATTTAATGAATTACAATTTTTAAAATTTCTTTTTTATTAATTAAGTTCATTGATACACCTTTGATACATGTAATGACTTCATTCATTACAGGGAATTTGTACCTCTATATATATGTACAGGTCTTTTTTTCCATTCTTTCCTCACTTCCATCCCTCTTCCTGTCCTTATTTAGAAAACCTTTGTTTTCATTTTTTCTTCTTTTTTCATAATTTTTTCCCTTCAAGGGAAATGATGGAGGGAAAAATGAATCACAATTTAAAACTGTTGTTATTGAAAATTGTAATCCAAATATTTGAAAACTGGTTTCCAAAAGGATCAGATTTTAAGATTGTATTCAGTTTGACACCTTTACTAGGCAAATATGAAAATATAAGTAAGTCATTTTTAATTAGCTAACAATAGAAATGATTTTAACAATCATACACATATATACAGTTGCACATGTGGAATCGGAAAGGGTTTGTAAAATATTTAGCATTATAGTGCATATAAAAGCCTCATTTATCTGAGCAGGCTTTCTGTTTTTGTTTCTTGTTTTCAAAAATATTAATAACAGTGTATGGGCTTTTCCTGTAGGTCTTCCCTAGGTGTATGCACAGTCAGTGTAGAGAACATTGTCATTATGCAAATGTGACTAGTGAAACACCTAGTCAGAATAAATCTCCTTAATGTGAATATATCCAATGGGCAGTTTACATGCTTTTGTCTCCTGTGAGTGCAAAATGCTTGATTTTAATTGTCAAAGAAGAACCATCGATCTTAGAAATCTGCATAGAGTAATATTAGGTAGTGCAGTTATTAATTTGAGACTTGAGATGATGAAAGATTTATTCAAAACACCTGAACCACTTTAGGAATAAATGCATAGCATTTTCCATACACGGGTACATTGTAATGCAAAAGGCACGTTACAAGTTCTACAATGAGGCTTTCTTACACGGGAGCTACTTGCTCACACTACTAAACTGAATGACTAGGAGAATAACTTTAATTCTGTACAGGTTTAGTATACTTTATTATTCCATTCTCTTTTTAGTTCAGATTGACATATCTGCCTGGCTTCATGCTCTACTACCTTAGCACGGAACTTTCTTAAACATTGCTTATCACAGTGTTGCACACTACTGGCTGTTTTTAAACTAACTGCACGTGTATTCAGCCTCCTTTAAGATGTCCTGTGTCTGGTTTAAGATAGATTAGCAATCTTATGCTTCCTGGTGACATTCATGGTGCATTTGACAGAAGGAGTCTCCTTCTTTGGCGCCTGAAGTAAAAAAAAAAGAAGAAAAAAAGATATTAGACACCAATCCAGGAGTCCCATTACTCTTTTTGCTCAGCAAACTTTTCAATACACACAGACAAATAACAACAGCCGGATCAGTCCAGACTCAATATGTTATAAAACTACACAATTTACATAACTTTTGAAGTTACTTGTTCAAGCACTGAGAGCATTCTGAGTGATGTTTGACATCATGGGTAGCTGCAAAGGACCGAGTCGGGCGTGAGAGCAGGGGAATGCAAATAACGACTTCTCACTTCGCTTAAAAGCACTCCACACAGGCACATCCTACATACACATATGATCAAGGCAGGTACTGCCGTGCCCAGGACGCAGGGCACTGTGAACGTGCACAGTATGTGGGACCCCCACCCAAAACATATGTTCTACACACTGACTCCACATGACAAATGTAATCATTCCATACTACAAACAGGAACTAGTAAAAATAAAATCTGGAAAAAATAATATATGTCCTAACACTGATGAATGCATAATTATGTGACAAGCTAGGTTGAAAATGATACACAAATAAAGCAGATCTTCCAGTTACATTCTTCCACATCACAAATTATATATCTCCCAGAAATCCCAGTTAGAAAGCAAAACTATATCAGATTATGAAAATAGAAAATATTTTAACTTGCTCTCTTTTTGAATAAGACTTTCAGTGACAGATTAGATTAATGATTTTCCCATTAAGTAATCTGTTGGGAAGTTCGTTGAAGGAAGACACACATAGCTGTCCAACATCTATACATTACTAAGGAGGAGAATTACCAGTCTCCAACGCCGCATTAGCTGGGACCTTGGTCACTACTTCTGAACCATAGTTTCCCAGGAAAAAAAAAACTTCCAGCAAGTTACTATTCTTTAAGCTTCCATAATATTCAAACTTGTATTAAAAAACAAAACAAAACAAAACAATTGTCACCCTTTCACCTTCTTTAGTTACCAGATAATAGGTTTAAATGTAAAAAAGGAAATATTAAGAAAATTGTAATTCTCACCTAAACTGAGATAGAGAGGCCCTGAAAGTCCCCACTGCAAAAATGTCCAGTAAATGTATGTAATTTCATAATTTAATATTTAATGCTTCTTCAAGTTATGAGTAGTAGACAGATAATTCTCTGAAATGTAATCTTTATTTTTAAGGGAAATATGGAAGAATAAAAATAGTCAAATGTTTAGTTTTTACAATATTATATCACACTATATACTCTCATGTTTGCAGTGATGCTCACGTAAAAAACTCTACTATGAAGTTAGTCACATAGATGCATACTGCATGCAATTATGCATAGAACATGATATTTGATAATGATAAGTGACTGTGTTACTGATTATGTATTTACTATAACATATTTGCATCATTAATTTATGTTCTCCTTATTAAAAAGAAGTAAACAACGAAACACCCCCAGACAGGTACTTCTGAAAAATGCATCATCCTAATAAATGGCAGCTTCCTGCCTGATCCTGCTCCCCCAGACCCTCCAGCGAGACACGAGGTAGGAGTGGAAGACAGTGATATTGATGCTCTGACTCCATATGGGCCTAGGCTAGATTGTGTGTTTGTATTTTAATTTAAACCAAATAGATTAAAAAGTAGGACAAATGGATGAATTATTTTAATAACAAAAATGCTTATATATGAGTATAAAAAGAAACTATTTTGTATGATGTAAAATGTGTGTGCTGTAAGTTCTTTTACAAAAGTTTTAAAAGTTCTGAAAATTTGTTTTATCAAGTAGAAAAGTTATACTAAACTGAGTTTAACTTATTACTGAACAAATGCAGACATTTTTATAAATTCAGTGTAACTTAAGTACCGACATTTACCAAGTGTCCAGTATCCTACAGTTACATCGCGACCCTTCACAATCTCACCCTCACTCACTCACGGTCCAAAGCAACTTCCAGTCCTGCAAACTCCAGCCATGCTAAATGCCCTTTATACCTGTATGGTTTTTATCTTGGACACCATATTTAACTTCTTAATATTTTGATTTATTTAGAAACCATAAATATGATTGTTCCAATTGCCTGCTATATTCAGTTCAGTAATATGCAGTACAGGCGCCTAACCGAAGAGCAATAAT
>PVJX010027094.1:0-25180 GCA_004027295.1 Dolichotis patagonum | reverse complement strand
CAGTGTTTTAAATTATCCTGCTGGGCTCTTTGTTCTTGATTAGCAACATAAAGCTGGCTAAAAGCCCCCAACAATAGCCATGCCACAGCCTCAACGTTTGACTGCCTTGAAATTTCCTTTGCCAGATTAATCAGTCCATTACCCTTAATCTCAGTCTCAGGCAAAGTCTCTGGGCATGAGCAAAATGCAGACAAACTTTCTGCCAAGCCATAACACACATCATAGGGAGTCCAACAACCAATACAGTCTTCCTTCCCAGCAGAAACCTCGCAAGCCTGGTCTTTACTATCAGGCTTTCTGTCAGCCTTCTGGTCTCCTGAGCTCTGACCAGAATCTCCTCTACAGAACAGCCTCAGCTGCTCCAGCTCTATGTATCCAGGGGACAAGTCTGAACCTTTCCAAACTCTGCTCACAAGCCATTTCCAAAGCCTCTCAAAAAACATGGTCAAGTATAGTCACAGCAATGACCCCACTCCTCGGTACCAAATTCTGTCTTGGTTACTTTCTACTCATCTCTGAGACAAAATACGTGATGCCCAAAATTGGGAAAGGAAAGATTTATTTCTTACAGTTTTGGAGGTTTCAGTCCATACTCATTTGGCTCCAAGGCAGGGTGGCATGGCAGGGCCGCAGTTCATGGCGGCTGCAAACAGCAAGGTGGAAACCAGTGAGAGAGAGAGGGAGAGAGAGAGAGAGAGAGAAAGAGAGAGAGAGAGAGAGAGACCTTCTTCTTGCCATTACATCACATCCTGGCTCCACCCCCTAGGAGGGTGTAGCACTGACACCATCAATCCAAGCACTAGACAATGAACCAATCACAAATGTACAATGCAAATACATGAGGCCTGGGGGCCACCAACATAAACCATGACACAGATTATTGTAGTATGCCAGACATTGTGCTGAATTCTTTATATACATTGTCTTACACAGTTTTCACAACCACCACAACCCCAACCCCAGTTCACACATGACAAAACTGTGACTCAGAGAATTAGTAAATAGCTCAAGGTTACCTAAGTAGGAAGTGTCTTGGTTGAAGTTTTGAAACAAATTCTTTCTGGATCTCTGTTTTTAATAATTTCAAGACTATCACTGCATGACTGAATATCAAAGAAATCAAGTAAAAAGTAAAGACAAAATTCATCATTAAATAGTGATTGTGCTGAGTATGATGGCACATGCCTGTAATCCCAGCATTCTGGGAGGCTGAGGCAGGAAGATTGCCGTGAATTTGATGCAGGCCTGGGCTACATAGTGAGTTCAAGGCCACTGTGAACTACACAGCAAGACCCTGTCTTAGAAAAGTAAAAAAAAGTTAAATGGTGATTGTTCCTTGGTATTACATAGACCTTCATTTGTACTGAACACAACCTAACTCTTTAGTAAATTTCACTACTCTAATTTCTTTTTAAAAACATATGTAATATTTTATTTTTGTTAGTACATGTAATGTGGATAAGAATTTAGGAAAATTCATCTATCAGTTGTTAGATTATAGAGCCAAATGATTCCAAATCATTTGGAAGCACATCACTCATATTTTTAGAGAATTTTAGAAATCTCAGTATGATTAAATGGAAATCACATCCACACATACATGTGCAAAGAATATGGTAATAAGGGAAGAGAAATAATTATTGTAATAATGATAATAATACAATAATTAAACACTAGGGTAGTAATGTTAGAACTGGAAGTTGTAGAAGTTGAAATGAAATTTTTCTCCTCAATTAAGAAGTAATATTTATATATTACCTTAAAGTATTAGACAAAAAACCATTTCAAAGAGACTTCATTCCCCTTAGGAAGGTTCTCTGCAGAATTCTTGTAAGTTTTTGCTTAACCTTTTTTTTTTATCATTAGGTTTTTCACCAAGAAAAATCCTCTATTCCTTAAGTAGTTCACCATTATAGATAGGAATCAGCTAGGAGATGATTTCCAAATCTGTATCCTAGGTCTTTGTCATCCAGCATTTAAAGTATTCTTTTAGCAGTCTAGAAATATGCTCTCCAAAAATCATTATTTTTTGATATATTTCCTATTAATATGAAAGAAGAATATGCAATAATAATTGAAAATATTTCACATCTAAGAAATGTAATAAAAATTCACAGATAAAAAGAAAATAATCATAAAAATTTTTGTGAGATTTCAAATAGCACAGTTAGCTACAGCTCACGATAAATATATAAAGAGATTTTATCTATTGTGTATAATCCAAAAATACCTTTCAGGTCTCTCCTGATGGATCCTGAATATCAAAGCTTACTTCAGGTGACAAAAAAAGGTCCACTGACGTTGCTCATGCATTTCAACATAAAAATGGAATGGGATCATCGACTACATGTAGAAATGTGAAAAACTATCCAAGATAAATACATTACTTTGAGACTACACATTCACTTCACTTTTGTCTGCCAGCTTGATTTCTGAACTGGGCACTCATGGATAAAAGGTATGTGATCTGAAAAAACAGTGTGTGTCTTTTCAGAGTCAGTGTCATGTAATGCCACCTTTTTTGGCAAAATTTATGTTACATGGTTTTAGACCATGGGCTGAGCTAATGTAACATAATGCATTAAAAACTGCACATGGTGATTACAACATGTGTCAGAACAATGAATTGTTATATCAGAAATCTGTTCAGCTGCAAACAGGGACTTCTGTAAATCACTGACAAAAAGATGACATTCTTTTCAGGCTGGTGTATAGTTTCTATTGTCTAGAATGTGTAATCCTCCAACATTGATACTCTGTGACTTGTGCCACTTAAATTACACACTTAATATTTATGTATAACGAGGGTACAGAGAAGTTCAAAAGCCACAGTTGAAGATCTTTTTGTTTTGATCGGTATCTTTCATGTAAAGGGGAAGGAGATAGCACATGGAGTTCTAATGGATGTGGTACTAGTTAGAATCTACTTTGGGCTGCACGTAACAAAAAAATCTCATAATCGGTATCTTGAGCAAGTATTTGTTTTTCTCACAAAAGATGACCAAAGATAGCTAGCTTATAGTTTTGGTTCAACAGCACAATGGTATCAGGCTGGGCATTTCTGAAGTCTTTGTCTTTCCCTCACAGTTAAAAGGTACATGTTTTAATTAAGCTCCATATTTTCATGGAAGAAGTGGGAATTAGCCAGTGCTTCCTGTGTTTGTTTCTTTTATCAAGAAATCTAAAGCATTTCTGGCAGCTACTTCCATACTTCTACTTATGGCCAAGTGCCCAGAATTGAGTATCTGGCCACCACTAGATGCACAGAGGTTAAAGCAGTAGGCTCTGCATTGCAGGTGGGCAAGGAGAAAAAGTGTTGGGAAAGCGAACAGTAACTTAACAGAGCAGAAAGCATAGAAGGGGGTTCTAAAAAGTGGTAAGTCCATATGAAAAAATTAATATTAACTTCTATCTCACACCATACATAAACATAATTCCAGATAGGATGTAAATCTATAAAAGGTAAAATAATAAATCTTCTAGCATAAGACAGGTTATAGCATCATGACATTTATTTGTAAGCAGAGTTCTTAAATGGGACACAAAGAACACTAATGATGAGGAGAAAATACTTTTAAAAATCTAAAATTTAAAAATCTCTGTTTATCCAGAGTGGTTTGTACTGTTATTGTTTGATTGTTCATTTTTTATGCTTTGATTTTGTAACTTGAACAACTACATCTAAGATAACAATGCATAATTTATAAACTAGTGATTTCTTATTGCTATTTTTTGACTAGTCATTTCTTACTGTTATTTTTTAAATTCTGTATTATTTCTTAAAAAATTCTGTTTATCAAACACACTTAGCAGATAATGAAAAGGCAAATGACAGATTGTTCCTTTCTAATTTCTGGCTATTATTGATAATCTTTCTAGGAACACTTTCCTGTCAATAAAGACCAGGCTTGGGAGGTTTCTGCCGGGAAGAAAGACTACATTGGCTTTGGGTTCCACATAATGTGTGTTATGCCTTGGTAGAAAGTTTGCCTGCATTTTGCTTGTGTCCAGAGACTTTGTCTGAGACTGAGATTAAAGGTGGCAGAATAATTAATCTGGGAGAAGAAATTTCAGGGCAATCTAATGTTGAATCAGTGGCATGACTACTGTTGGGAGTTTTTAGCCAATGCTGCGTTGAAAACCAAGAACAAAAAATGCAGCAAAATGATTCAAAACACTGTGAGTTTGGCCAGAAAAGAAGCTCCAATTATTCCAGTCTACAAAGATAAAACAGAAAGGACATAGGTCACTTAAAAGACTAGCAAGAAAATGCCAAGTTATTTCAGAAAAAGACAGCAAAAAACAATGTTCTGAAGACAACACAAAAACCAACAGGACGCCAGCCTTTGCAGCCTCAGAGTTGGAAAAGTAAAAGACTTTGCTTTAAAAAGAGAGCCACAGAGCACCATGTTCCAAAATGACAGTGGCCTAAAAGCATTGTCCCTTGGGATGCAGTTCACAGAGACATTCAGCTCCCACTGCCAGGAGAGAAGGAAACTTGGCTACTACTTCAGCTGGTGGCAGACCCTGGCTTCATCCACATAGTGCTGGTTTTAGGTGCATACAGAATGCAAGAGTTGTAGAGTCAAGAAAGCTTTCACTCAGATTTCAGAAATAGGCCTGGGAAGCCCTTCTGAGAGGACAATGTGTATAAAGTTAAGGGTAAAGCCAAAGGTACTGTAGAGACCCCTAATTATAGAGAAGTAAAAAATGTAGATCATCTGAGAAAAAAACAGAGAGAGCAGAAGCAGTGCAAGAGAAAAGTCATGAGGGATACAATTACTCAGCGTCATAGAGGCAGAGCCACCCAATCCCTTTGGAGTTCACATATTGTCATGCTACACATAAAACTGCAGGAGGCAATGTTTGCCCTGCTAGATTTTAAGCTTGCTTGAGACCCATTCTTTGATTGATTGATTCTATTTTTGAGACAGGGTCTCACTATGCAGTTCAAGCTGGCCTTGAGCTCCTGTGTAGCCCAGGCTGGTCTTGAACTTGCAACAATCCTCCTGCCTCAGCCTCCTGAGTGCTGGGATTACAGGCGTGCACCACCACATCCAGCTGGTCCCATTCTTTTATATGGCAATGCTTATCTTGTGCCATTACATGTTAGAAGTGTTTAACTTTCATTTGTACCGGGGCTTACAATAAAGAGGTCACCTTGTATCTCAGAGGAGACGTTAGACCTGAACTCTTAAGCAATGCTGAAACTGTTAACACTTTGGCAACGCCTAGAGATAGACTAAATACATTTTGCATAAAAAGATATATATGAGTCTTTGGGGGTACAGTAGTGAAATGTTATGGCTTGTGTCTAGATGTCCCCCCAAATCCTCTTGCAGTCATAGATGAAGCTTTTTCAGAGGTGGCTAGATCTAGAGAACACACCACTACAATTAATTCATGGTACAATGCTAAGATCAAGGGCACTAAGATTAAGGGTATGAGTACTACCTGTCTTAAGTAGCCAAAATAAGATATAAGAGATAAAAAGAGCTGTGATCATTCCTTGTTGCTTTCTTACCTTCTGCCCACCATAAACTGTTTTCTCCTCTGTGATGCCTGTCTGTTGTGCCTTGGATGCCTTGGAGCCAGCCAACTATGGACTGGAACATCTACTAACTGTGAGCCAAACAAACCCGTCCTACTTTAACTTTGGGTGTCAGGTATTTTGTCTCAGCAATGAAAAAAGTAACTAAGCAATTCTTTAATAACATATCACCTCAACCCTCCAAGACTGACAACACAAGAATTATCTCTGAAGGAGGAGACAGCTAGACTTCTCGCTTTCTGCCAGAATTATCCATGCCTGGAGGGCGAGTCTCTCAGAGTTCTTCAACCTTCAACCTCAATGTTGGTGGTCTGATCTCATCTAGGCTGGCTAGTGGACTTACTCCTAAAGGTCACCAGAAGCCAGACTGAATACACAAAACTCAGCCAGGTTTATGGATAAAAAAATCAAAGTGTGCCAGTAAGAAATGCATCTTACATAATTTCTAGTTTGAATGATTTAAGACAGCAGTCTGCAAACTTTTTGGCACCAAGGACCAGCGTTATGGAAAATAATCTTTCTACCAACCTGGAGAGGATGGTTTCAGGATAGTTCAAGCACATTACATGTATTGTACACTTCAGTTTTGGTCTTAATACACTATAGTATGTAATGGAATATTTAACAACTCACCATAATGCAACATCAGTGGGAGTCCTAAGCTTGTTTTTCTGCACCTAGATGGTTTTATCTGCCGGCAACAGGAGATAGTGATACCCAAAATATGTTGCTTATATCCAGTCTGCTCAACAATCTCATTTTGGTCCCTGCAGTCTGTAATCTTATTTGGTTGCAAGAAATTAATTTATTCTGGTCTCTGTGCAGCCAAACCTCTCTGCTAATGTTAGTCCGTAACTGTAGCCACTGCCAGGGCTAGCATTACTGCCTTAGCTCCAACTCTGATCATCAGGCATTATATTCTCATAGGGAGAATCCTCACATGCACAGTTCACAGTAGGGTTGTGTAATGATTGATACGTTGTGTCAACTTGAGAAGTTTAGGTTAACTAACTTAGACGGGTGCCAAGATCCTGGCTTTATAAACTTCCTGAGCCTGCGCAGGATGAGGGCACCAAGATGGTGTGAATGATACACTCACCTGGGGGCAGATAGCCTGCATATAATATAAGGGAGGAAAAGAGGTTTGTTTTTCTCTCCCCTTCTGCTCTTACTGCTTTTCCTGTCTTCCACATCCTTGAACTGTTCCCCCTCTCCCAGGCCACCCTGCCTTGGTGCAGCTGATTATGGATTGAAACCCCCACAAACTGTGAGCCATATTAACTTTTCCTTCCTTAATTTCATCTCTGTATTAGTCAGCGTTACTAGAGAATATAACACAAGACATACAAATGTATAAGAAATTACAAGATTGGCTTACGATGGCCAGCCACAAAGCTGGATGAGGAAGTGTGCAGAGGGTGTCTGCGTGCTGGAGGCTGAATAGTTCAGTCCATGGTCTGGAGCTCACTGCAGTGTTCTGTGCCAGTCTGTATCAGGAAGCTGATGGATGTGAAACAATGGAAGGCTGAGGAGTCTATGCCAGAAGTTAAAGAATGTAAGCCAAAGGCTGAAGTCTACACCAAAGGCTGAAGAATCCCAGGCAGAAGCCAAACAGTCTACACTAGAAGCCAACAGATGATGTCCTAGCTGAAGGCAAAAACTGGAGCTCCTCTGAAAACCCGCAATTGGTCCACCATTATTTCCCTTTTATTTTATGCAAGCTACCTGCCGTAGAGTTGGTGTAGCACTCACATCATCTCCTAGTCCTTCTCTTGCACAGGCTCAGGACTCTGGCCCCCTGCTGAATCACTTATTTAAACTTCTAAACTTCCCAGACAGCACTGTACAGGCAGGGATCATCATGGTGGACTCTTTTGGGAGGTGGGTTTTGATCCTGGACTTCAAGCAAAGGTCTTGTATGCTAAGATTGGAAGGGCATTCCAAGCCAGTCATGAAAGTAAAAATACTTGAATCAAGTTTGGGGAAGAGTAGGCAGTCACGAGAGTGTCTTTGAAGGATACGACCCAGAAATAAGAACACAAAGGAGGCTCTGCCCTTTTGTCTCCAACTGGAAGAGGTTGTTGGAGTTTGAGGGAGTTTGAGTTGCCTCATTTTAGGCACCTGTCTTATTTCTGAAAATGCAAAGCAGTAAGGAGTTGAGGAGCTTCTACTATGCCTCTGGCACTGAACTAGATAAAAGCTTTACCCTACATATCTGCTCTGAAGAACCTGCATTAGTAATTGCATTTTGCAGTTGAGGAAACAGGTCAGTAGTGAAGTTTAATAGCTCTTAGTGCCTATGTCCTGTAGCTATGAAAGTGTGGAACCCAAATGTAACAATTTGTCTCTCCACCCAAACTTTTGTATCTCATTTAAGAAGTACTACATTTTCTTGCTAAGTCACATTCTATAAAAACATTTTTTGCAGCGGCTTGGGCACAGTAGGATCTTTTCTTTATGCACGATAGTATTTCATTTCATTCAGCGCTCATCACTTTGCCCCACTTGACACTGGATGATGGAAACCGAAAATATCTTTAATACACTTTTCAGGTCTCCCTGTCTATTAAGCAGAAGACCCTGCAAAGCAACGCCTGGCCCAAACCCGTGTCTGCGGGACAGAGCTAAGTTTTTCCAAAGGCCCAGCTTACAAGTAACTCTGTGCGAATTGAAGGCGCAGCTCCGGCGCGTTGGGAAGCCGCAGCCTCCGACTCCGCTGGGTGGGGCTGCGCCGCACTGTCTGCGCATGCGTGCGGGCCGCGGCGTGCTGCCGACTCCGCGCCGCCGGCATCTTTGCCCTCTTGGTCCCGCCGCCCTGCGCCCTCCTCCCGCGTCCGGGCGCCATGGCCGATCCTCGCGTGAGGCAGATTAAGATCAAGACCGGCGTGGTGAAGCGGTAAGGAGCCGCGGCGGCCGGCGCCCCACTCTCTCCTCATGGCGGCCGGCGGGCAAGCGGAGCTGTGTAGGCCCTGGCGGGCGCCGACTCCAAGCCTCCCGGCCTCGCGGGCCGCAGCGGGCGCCCCTCAGCCCGCGCAGGCCCGGGTGCGGCGGGGTCCGGGGCGGGGGTCCGGGTCCGCCCGGCAAGAAGCGGCTGTGGGCGGCGCCAGGCCCACCTACGGAGCGGGCTCCGTAGCCCAGCGGGCCGGGCCGCCGACAGCCCGGGGCTTCTCTGGGAGAGACCGCGGCGGCGCCCGGGCCTCCAAACACGGCCGCGGAACGCTCGGCCAGCGGGCCCCGACTCCAGCGCTCCGCCAACTTCTGCGGCTCCTGGCCCTGAGACCAGGGTCTGAGCCGAGGCCGGGGCCGGGGCCAGAGCGCGCGCTCCCAGGGCCAGGGCCGGCCGATCATCTGCCCCGGTACCTGTGCTTACTGGATCCGGACTTAGACCTCTGAAGGCCAAGCGGCAGGGCAGCAGCCCGGGAGAAAGGATAAAGCAGCCTTCCGACGCAGTAGCAGGCCCTCTGTGGAGACGGGGCGGTCCCGGGCAGCCGGTGCTTCCCTCCTTATCAGAGGAAGGGCAAGCTAGGGGGGGAATAAATCCACTTTTTTAACTGTTGCCTCTGAGATTCAGCACAGCGTCATGCTTCATTACTAAAGCATAGAAATAGTATGGTAGTATCGTAGTTCTGTAAATGCACAGCTTTTTCTGAAGGGCGACTGCTTGGGTCAAGTCTCCATCTCACTTACGGGATCTGGAATACATTACATTGCACAGTGCTACTGTTAATCTTGTTTGTAAAATAAAGTAACCATTTGATACAGTTGTTGCAAGAAACGCCTGCTGCACTGTTTAATATATTTTGTAGCAAAGTTAATGTTAGATACTAGCTAACACTAGTTGAGAAACTTTAAGTTTCATTAAGTTTGAAAAAGTAACCAAAGTCGTAGGGTCACATTGCAGGATAAATGGAGCAAGAAGGTGAACCGAGGTTTCTAATACAGTATAGGACTTTTTTCTTTAAGCTGTGATGCTCAGTGTTTTAAATTTGTCATAATAGGAGATTTGAGGTGTATAATTGAAAACATACATACCATCACTTAACCCACAGCCCAGTTCTCTAGGCGGTGTTAACATTTTATTCAGTATATTTGTCAGAAGTACCAGAATGTATTGGAGAAGACTTTAGACTAGAAATCATGAGAAATTTCTTGTAACAGTGGTTTCCTAATGACTGTATGACCTTAATACTTCTCATCCAAATAATGTCCTGTTTTACAAAATCATTCAGTTTCAGTTGTTTCATGTTTATGATACATATTTTAGAGAAGACTCATTGTGATAAATGTGAACTAAGTTCTTAGGATTTAAAAAATTCTCAAGTGCTAAGCTGCCTGTGGCCAACCTAGACAATTTGTCCAGACCCTGTGTCAAAACAAAAATTTTAAAAAGGGTCAGGGATGTAACTCAGTGGTGTGGTGCTTGCTTAGCATGCACAAGGTTCTAGGTTCAGTCACCAGTACCACCAAAAACAAAACCAAAAGAACTTTCAAGTACCTCAGTGATCTACTTAGAAATAGAACTTTCTTTTTTTTTCTATTTTTGGTAGCGGTGATCGAACCTTGCACTTGCCAGGCAGGCACTTGTGCCACTAAGCTAAATCCTCAGCCCAGAAATGGAGCTTTCACTGTTTTCAGTAACAGTACATTATTGATATACTGAACATTTTATTATTGATAGTCATTATTGATATACTTAATACTTCCATAAATTAAAATTTTTATGACATTTTCATAATTTCCATAATTTCAAATTGCTTATAAGTTTGTGAAAATATCATACATTTTTTCCCCACACTTTTTGTGTTGACATTTGGGTATAGAACTTCCCTTGTGTATTATACAATAGGATGTATTTTTTTAAATCTAAAATTTGTTTTAGCAATGTGTGTTTACTTTTTTTTTTTTTTTTTGTCTTTTTGAGATGGGTTTCACTATGCAGTTCAGGCTGGCCTTGAACTTACTTTGTAGCCCAAGCTAGCTGTAAATGCTCCTGCCTCAGCCTCTCTAGTGCTGGGATTACAGGTGTGTGCTACCACGTCCAGACTTCAGTGATAATTAATATACACATTACTTATTTTTAAAGGCACAATGATTTATGATTAGTAATGTAATAATGCCTTGGTTTTTAGACCCTCTAAATCCATAAATACTATTTTCATGAAAATTATTTTATTATGACTCTTCTCATCTTCTGCTTTAGTATCCTAGTTTTAAAATCTATATTTAGCTGGTATGGTGGGGCAAGCTATAATACCAGCACTTAGGAGGCTGAGGCAGGAAGGTCACTGTGAGTTCAAGGCCTGCCTGGGCTACATAGTGAGTTTAAGGCCAGCCTGAACTACACAGTGAGACCCTGTCTCAAAACAAACAAAACAAAAATCTATACTTTACCTCACCAAAGGGGTGAAAAATAGATGAGGCAGGTATGACAAAAGGATCTGGCAACCGTAACAAGGAGTCACCAAATAATAGTACAACATCTTTGCAGAATATGAGTGATATCCCCTCCCCCTACATTTTTGGTTTTTATTTTTGTTTGTTTTTGGCATCAACCATCATAACATATGCAGTGCTTAAACGGGGACAATCACAGGCAAACCAAGATGATTGATTACCTGTTCTGTAGTGAGCTGGCATAGCTCTGTTGTGTGTTTACTGTCATTTGTTTGGAGGCTTTTGGACCTTTCTTAAAATTTAAATGCATGATGTAATTATGAATCCTTACCAGAGTAACTTTTTCTTCTGTTAAAGATTCACTAAAATGGAAGATAGAATTGATGTTTTCTAAATATTGATGTGTTTTAGCTAAATGTCTTATGTCTGCCGTAAGTTTTCTAGTAGGTTTTGTGTTTATAAATATACTTGTTATCAGAATTGTGATAAATTCAGGAAATTTTCCTGCAACACAGAATGCTTTCATCCATTTAACATAAAAGATTACTTAGTATCTCTAAAGGCAGTATACTTTTACAATAAAGCTTGTGATAGTCCACTGGTGAATGAATTAATTGATTAAAAATACCTTCTTAAATATATCTTTTTGTAACTGTTTTGGTTGGTAATGGCTTAAAATCCAAAGTGAACAAAGAATGTTCGGGCATTGGAAATACACTGACATTGGCCCGTAGTTTTCCTCTGATTAAATGAAAGTGACACCAGTAGATTAGAATGAGACTAGGACAATTCACACTGCAATTGTGTTAGTTTAACTTTAACAATCTTTTAACACTCTTGTTTAAATGTAGCTGACATACCATAATTAAAAATCTACAAGCCCTGATTATAGAATTTTACATTGTGAACCTGTAGGGAAATTGTATTGATTTTTTTTTTTTTAATAAAGCAGCACTGTTCCCAAACTGTGGCATCTTCCCAAGTTTGTTTATATGTACACTTCTGATATACAACTATGTGTTGTGTCTCTCTCTCTCTCTCTCTTTCTTGTATGTCTACTAAATTTATATATATCTATATTGAACTAATAATAGAGATTTTATTGCATTGTTGTTTTTAATTCCTGCTACACAGTGTATGTATTTTGTATCTGTGCATTAATTAGCAAAAGTTAAAAATAACTTAAAGACAAAATCCTAATATATAGTAACATAAAAAATGAAAAATGCAAGTGAAATATATAATTAGATTTTTAAGTTTTTCCCCTTTAGCTTTAGCTCTATGCACTTTAAATATATCCTATATTTAAAGTAGTAATGGATAGAAATGTGATGAATGGTTTCTGGGAAAAGTCAAGGACATAGCTTTGTAAATTATTCCTCTAATATTTGCTGGCTTTATCATTTCTTTTTTGTCTTCTCATGTACCATACATACCCCTTTGGCTTAAGTTAAAGTAAGGTTAGCCATAGTGGCCAACCTTCTACCCTAAAATTTAGCTAAATCTTTTAGGAATTTCTATACTGTATCCAGTTCTATAGTTACAGTAGTGTCATGCTGATTGTAAGTGGTTCTGCAATTGTTTGGCAAGCAGTGACTCTAAGAAATTACACAACTAACAATCAGATATCTCTTCAAGCTGAAAAGGGAGAGAGCTAAGGCTACTCATGCCCATGGTTGTCCTAACATAGAGTATATTCTGTAAGTTGAATATGGAGATGGGAAAGCTCTTTTGGTGCATGTATGTGTGGACATGGATATGGACCTGTATGTATACTTGTTCAATGTTTTGTTTAGTAGTAAGTTTTGAAAATCTGTAGTAAGGTTGGAAAATTTTAGTAATAGTAATCCAGAATTCTTAGGACATAAATGCTTTACATGTACGATATTTCTATTCCAGTATATTCCATTCCAATCATGCATTTATAGCCCACAACAATGTCCTATTATTATGCCATATTCCCAAACAGAACTATTTTTTTTAATAACTTGTCAGAGATCTCACTGACCCAGAGATCACATATTTAGCAGCTTCACTCATAATCCATATCTTAATGTCTTTGAATGTCCTGATTCTCAGGGGAGAACCTGAATCTTCCATCTTTTAAGCTGACAAAAGCTTGAGTTTTAGTCACTGGTCATATTACTGTAGGGAAAGGAGAGCATGAAGCTTACATGTTTGAGTAATTCTTAGTGCTCCATGGTGGCCACCTTTATGTAAATTGATGAAGCAGTGCTTCTTACTCCCTAACCCCAGCAAAAAAGGTCTGAATGAGTCATTTTGTCTTTTTTTTGGGAGGTGGGTTGAACTCGTGACTGTGCGCGTGCCACGCAGGTGCTTATGCCACTGAGTTAAATCCCCGGCCCTGTCTTGTCTTTTTAACAACATAAAAAAAGCTATCCATAACTATCCTACCCTTGTTATGAGTGCAGTGTGGCAAGTTGCACTCTTATTTTACTGCCATTAAATTTATTGTTGGAAACAGTACAGTAGTTTTGAAAAGAGAACTAATTCCAAAATCTGAAAATAAATCATCAGAATTATTAGATATTCCTACAGTTTTAGAGGTCAATTACAGATATTTCCAAGTCTTCCTCACTGTTTTGTTTTTAACCGAGTTTCTTGTTGTTGAGCACTTTTGTGCTAAAGAAGTTATCTAATGAGTTCTGTATGTGTGTATGCTAACCTCGGGTTTATATTGGATCAACTTAGTATTTCATTAAATGTCCTGTAACTTCTAAGTAACACGAATGCTATGCTTTTAATGTAGCATTTGTTGCCCAGAATATGTCTGTACTGTACTCTACAAAACCTTTGAAGACCTGGAGCTCCAGGTTACTAGTACAGCACTGATCTGCGGGTTTGTGATTTATTATGAAGATTTTCTCAATGCTGTGCAGTTCTCGTCTCTTTAGTCATCAGAGAATGGAATCTAGTCAGAATAGACATGTTACATATATTTGTCAATTAAGTCAAGAAATGAAGGAAACTAAAAAAAAGTTTATATGAAGGGGAGAAGTTTGGGAGTCTGGAAATAACATTTTCTTTATAACTAAAATTGAGAGATGTAGAAAATGTAGAAACAGGGCAGGGGGTTTAGCTCAGCAGCAAAAGCACCTCCCTGGCAAGTGCAAGGTCATGAGTTTGATGCCTTATACCCCACCCTCCAAAAGAAAGGGAAAATAAACAACAGCTCTAAGTAACATTCTCAAATAATTAGACATTTTTCAGGATAGAATTTAAGCAATAAATAAAAGATGGATTAGTCATCTACATCTTAGTAAAAGATGTAGAAATACATTATCCCAGGAGTTTACTTAAAAGCCAATTTGGCAGCATTTTTTTTTTTTTTTTTTTTTTTTTTTTTTGGGTACTGGGGATTGAACTCATGACTGCCTGCTTGCAAAGGCAGCATTTTTAAACTAGGAAATTATAGTTTATTGTGCAAAAAGTTTTAATTATTAAAATTCTATCAAAAAAAGATTTTATGGTTTACCTAGAATTAACCACACCACTGTCTCTTTGATTCTAGTTTAGTAAGGTGTGTGTGTTTATATTTGTGTTTAACTGCTGAGTAAGTTACTTCTGTAAATAGGCTCATCTATTCCAGGTTTTAAATTATTTTTATATTTTGTTTTTAATTAACATAATTGAATATATTTATGGGGTACAGTGAGGTCTTTCTATATATATGTACAGTATATAATGATCAGCTTATTGTAATGAATATATTCATCACCTCAGACATTTATCAGTTATGCCAGGTGTGGTTTTATACTCCTGTAATTCCAGCACTTGGGAAGCTGAGGCAGGAGGATTGCCACAAGTTCAAGACCAGTCTGAACTGCATAGTAGGACTGTGTCTCAAAAAAATTTATCAGTGGTCTTGGAAACATCCAAAATCCTCATTAATGCTTATTATCAAATATATCACTAAATTGCTTTAGGTAATTATTTTTACTGATACATAAAAACATAAAATTGTACACACTAATTGGCACTACATAGGGCTTTGATAAATGTACAGATTGCATAATGTTTAAATCTGATTAAATATCTCCTCAAACATTGTATCTTTTTTTTTTTTGTACCGGGGATCGAACTCATGACCTCGCGCTTGCCAGACAGGCAATTATGCCACTGAGTTAAATCTCCAGCCCATTTTATCATTTTTTGTGGTGAAAACATTCATGATTTTTTTCTTCTAGCTTTTTGAAATGTGAAGGATAGTATTTAATAGTCAACCAGCTGTGCAGTAGCATACCAGAACTTCTTGGTGTTATTCAACTTACTACCCATAGTCATAGGTTATAATTTTTGAAACGTAAGAACAGTAGGAATACAGGTTATTGAATTCTCATGAGCAGTAGGTGATACTGCAGGGGACCTTAAAATAGCAAAGGTTTGTTCTCAACTCTTAAGGAATTTGTTAAGTTACACAGTATGTTTATATAAGCATGTTCCTAGAATTTCAAATATGAATGCAGTAGTGTATTACTTGACTTTGATGCAATTTTGCCCAAGTTTTCACTTTTACAAGTGGTGCTGTGATATTTGTTATACATAGCTCCTCCTGCACAACTCCTGAAAACAAGCCTAGTGTAAATTATGGGTGTCTACAGCACTCCTCACAGTACAGGTGACCGGGCTGTGGCCAGAAACAGCTGGGACCTGTACCGGGGGTATCTTTCAGATGGACAGAGCAGCAAGCCTAGAGGCTTGAAAGGAGGGGAGCGAGGTCAGTTTGCTTGAGGAGCAGCAACCAAGGAAGCAGAAGAGGGGCAGGAGACTTTAAAAAGGAGGCAGGCTGGGTTCTTAAGAGACCTTAGGATAAAGACTGGAGTTTGAGACTCAGAAGAAATATTATCACCTCTAAAAATGTCCTGCCTGCCTCCAAAGTTAGTGCTCCTATCTCTGTGTTACCAAAGAATTTTTGTTTTCACTGATACAGAACTATCTGTTCTGTTCACTAAGCTAGTAGCTTCTAAATTATGATCTAGGAGCTCTTTGGGGGTTCCTGAAACCCTTGCAGAATTTCTTTAAAAGGTGTGTTTTGCTCTCATCGCTTTCATTTGCTTTACAGTTGTACAATGCAGTTTTCCAGGAGCTATGTGATATTGCAACAGATTGAATGATGAAGCAGATAGGAAAATCTGGCAGCTTTAATTCAAAGATTTGCAAAAATGTAGACTGCCATTTTTCTCACTATTTTGTTTTGAAAACTTCTTTTTCATAAAATAGGTTAACATAGTAAATTTATTTTCAAGTAAATAAAATTTTTCTGATTTTAAAAGTATTTACTAATTTTGTTTTAATTTCTAATACAATTAGAATTAATATAATTCAAAGCTCCTTGGGTCCTCAGTAAATTTTTTTAAGAACATAAAAATATTTCAAAATCAGAAAGTTTGGGAATCATTGTACTAGAACAGTCCCCAAATTTTATTATGTGAAAAAGTTAATCTTGGTCCTTCTTGAAAGTATGTGTACCCAAACTCACTCCTCACAAGTCTAATTCTGTGAACCTAGAGGAGGATCTGGGTTACAAGCTCCTGTGTAATTCCTCCCATACATTTCTCTAACTTCCCTAGTTGAGAAGAATTGTATAATTCTGTGAATTCCTGATAATGCAGTATTGTTTTTATTCATGCTTAGATAATCTTTAGTGTCATACTTAATATATAGTATTCAACAACGTTAAACAACTGAATGTGATTTGAGAGTAGAATTAGGACCCATGAAATTATCAAGCAATGTTTTCTTTGTTAACTGGAGAATTTAAGAATGACTAGCAGTGACTGTTGGGTAGTATGAAAGACTCAGAGAATCTTGAGTTGCTTTTAGTTAAGTATCAGAAAATAAATCACTTTACATTATTGGTGATTAAAGTATTTCATATATGAATTTTCCCATTAGCCTGAGTTCTATCCTTCAAGTACATTTTAAAACTGACCTTTATGAAAAATTTCTGCAAACATATATCTGCTTCAGCAAATTACGCTGCAGTTTTCCATAAATTACTTTTTCCTCTATAATTGGAATATATATTGCTCTAAACTTTTAAAATAAGTAAGTAAAGAGTTAAAAATGATGGGGGATATGAGAATCCAAATAAGTTGCCACAACAACATTTTTTCCTTTGGTTACTAGTTATATAGAACTATATTAATCCTAATCCTTGATTTATGTCAGTTATTTGTCTTTGTATAACTGTTTCTTTTTTTGGTACTGGGGATCGAACTCAGGACCTCACACTTGCCAGGCAGGTGCTTACACCACTGAGCTGAACCCCTGGCCCATGACTCTTTCTTATATGACTGTGTTGATTACTTTTTAATAATTAATAACATGAACCCAACCCAAGATATGAACTCAAATTGTGATAATGTAATCCAGTTTTATACTACTTTTTCTACCTGAGATACTATTTTTAATGTGTTTATTATTACCTTTTTTGTTTTATATAATCTCATTTGTATATTACTAAAATGTATTATTTAGCTTTAGTTTTTTTTTTTTAAAGTCGTAAGAAGGACATCTTTTAGGACTTAGTTTTTCACCCAATGTTATGTTGATAAAATTCAGGCACAGTTTTGCATGTAGATGCAGTGTATGTGTTTTGACTGTTGTGTAATATTCTGTTGTGTGATAATACTATACTTATCCATCTTTTTTCAGTGGACATTTAGATTGTTCTAGTTATTAAGTCTGTATGCTCTTTCTTATTTACATCGCTGTAAGAAAAAAAAATTTTTTTATTGGTACCAGGGATCGAACTCACGACCGCGCACTTGTAAGGCAGGCGCTTATGCCACTGAGCTAAATCCCCAGCCCCTTATTTACATCTCTGTTAACAATGTGCAAGTGTTTTTCTTGAGTGTATAGCTAAGAAAGGAATTGAGTATTAAACTATTGAATGTCCCATTTTATATTGCTATTTTGGTCAGTTTGAGCTGCTCTAACAAAAGTACCATAGACGGTGTGACTTCAAAGAACAGATGTTTATTCCTCACAGTTCTGGAAGTTAGATGTCTAGTTAGAACTCTTACATCTCAAATAATCAGTCTATCACACAGCCAGACTGTTTTCCTAAGGGATTGTATGCCATTTTACATTCCCAGCTGCAAGTAGGAGAGTTCCTTTCATTGATTCACACCCTCTGTAATGGTTAGTATACAATATTCCTTAATTTTACTCAGTGAATATTGTTTTTGTTTAGTTTTCATTTTGGAAAAAATTATTTTGATTGTCCTATTAAGCAATCATCCCCAAAGATAAATAGCAAAAGGAAAAAGGGGAGGGGTATAGGAATCCAGTCTTACATGACAGAATTATCTTCTTTCCTCTGGGTAGAATGACATGTTTACCTTAGGCACCCAGAGCTTTTACTTGGTAGGGATCAGCATCCTTGGAAAGAGCACCCCTACCCATTTTTTCCCCAGGACTGTGCACTCAATGTGGGTATCCAGGGTATGAGGAGAGGCCTCTAGATGGAGATTACATGCTGAGTCCTGAAAACCCTGCTGACACTGGTTGGTCAGGAGCTGAGGCTAAAGAAGGTTAATAATAATACTTTTTAAATGATCTTTTTCTTAATTGTTAATTCTGATTTATGTTATGTTGATTTCTTAAGTTTGGCATAGCATCTAAAGAAAAAGATTGAATTCTTCATTGATAATGTTTATTTTTTTAAACCAATATCATTTGGTTTTGTAATTGTCACTGCTGTAGGCTTAAAAATCTGCCAGGGGGGGGTAAAAAAAAATCTGCCAAGCACATGTACCCTTTATCTGCTATGTCCCCAGCATATGCTATGCATATGCTATGTCCACCATAATCAGGAGCAAGGTGTTTATTTCCATGTATTTATATGAAAATAGAAATACCTTTCCCATGGGGTCCAGGAAATAAATAGATCTTGAGATTGATACTTTTGTTTCCTATTACTCTTTTTAAAAGTTTTAGCATTTCTGATAGTGGATTAAATAGATGTGCTCCCAAGAGCCACCTTTTATTTGTAAGAAGAATAGTTCTGATAATTTGCTGTCTTTTTGAAATGGGGGATCTTGCTGTGTTGCCCAGGTTGGTCTGAAATTTAGTCTTAGATGGTCCTCTCTTGCCTGTTACAAATAACTGGGACTACAGATGTGTGTCACCATGTATAGCTAATTTCCTGCTTTTTAAATGGCAGAATTGAATTGAGTGATGGCTTTATTAACTTCATTGCAAATATCTTCTAGTGAACCCAGTGCTAACCTCCTTTTTATTTTTTTTACTTGATGTCTACATATATTTTCATTCCAGTGTCCACTGTCCTTTCTTACACATATGCCATTCATGTTCTTTGAAAGGAAAGTCCACCTTTAGGAGTGGACTTCAGTCTTTTAAAGCCACATTATTTCCCTGGTCACAGAAAGTAACTGAATAATCATGTGATTTAGGCTGACCTAATCAGGGTAAACTTCCAAACTTTTATTGGGTCCAAAGTATTTTCTCCTGTAACTGTGTCTGGCAGTCTCTTCTGAGCAGTAGGGCATCTGGCCTTGGGAGAGAGTTTGTATTGTGGATAGCAGAGTGAAAGAGAAAAAGGAATTTGCCTATTTTATTTTATTTTATTTTATTTTATTTATTTTATTTTATTTTATTTTTTATTTTGGCTCTGCTGGGGCTCAAACCTAAGGTGCCTCATCCGAGCTAGGCAAGTGCCACACTCCAGTAAACTTCTTGGTGGTATTGTTGAACTACTGGATCAGCCAACCTTGAAGCCAGACCTTCACAGGATTTTAGTTATATGAGCCAAATCGCAACAAAAACAGAAACATCCCGGTGATTAAATTCCTTGGATTGAAATTGTGTTACTTTCAGTAGAGCAATAATTGATATAATTGCTTGAATACCTAATTTATGTAGATTCATGTGTGATAAAGGAAGTGATTCACTGAACTGACTAGGGATTCACATCTTACTCTCCTGTCTTTTCCCCTTCCCCAGTGTGCTGTTGTTTTAGGCTTAACCTTGTCTCTTCAGTTTCCGTTTCAGGGTCTTGGCCAGATCTATCCTCTATGTTGGAAGTAGGGAAAAGAAACAGATGTTGTCTTTCTTCAGCCCTTTCTCTCACCTCCAAACTATTCTTACTCAGTTTAGTGCTAGTCTCTGATTAGAGGAAATGAGAAGGAAAGGAAGAAGCTGTCTTTTCTTGAAAACCGAACCTTTTCTTCTCACAGACTCTGTCCTGTTCTGATCTCTTTGCTTAACTCCTAAGCATAGAAGAGCCATAATTTCAGCGGTAAAGATTACAGTAATCTAGGAAACATTCTTGGCATCCAAGTTGGAATTCAGTTTTTTTCCTTATTAGAGACATATTTACAGAAGATAGGCGTTCTGTGAACAGTGTTTCTCGTTACATTGGCATACACTAAGCAGAATTAAATAGGCTTTTGTGGGACAATTTCTGACACTTAATGCCAAGTACTGTGTAACATTTTGTCCTATGGAAAAAATGCCTGTTGAGATCCCTGAAAGCCTTATTATATAATAAAGATTTTTACAGTTTACCTCAGTCTTTAATTGGATATTACTTCAGCTGTAGTTTTCATTGAATATAATTTGGTGTTATATTTAATTTTTTTTTCTGTCTCTTGTTTCAAAATGATATTGTCAGCCATGATGTATTTCTTACTATCCTTGCTTCTGATAACTGCAAATTTACATGTCACTGCTCTTTTTGTTACTAGTGCTAATTGTTTTAGGATGGTGATGATGAACCTTTTAGAACTGTCAGTGATAAAAACTGCCTGCTGCAACATACGTGCCACAGGTTCGCCACCACTGTTTTAGGATAACCTAGAGTGTTTTCACTTACTTCTGAATGCTGATATGAAAAATTGAGATTGTTGGAGGCCTGCTCTCTGATCATGGCTCTCCTTTGACCAAACTCTTTGAGTCACCATAATCCTGTTAGTCTATACTAGGATTAATGCTCCATAGTCAGAGACAAATTCCCAGAGGCGTGGCACAAAAAAACCTTGGTAAATAGTATAAAAAGAATGAACTCACTCTTTCTGGCCTTTAAGGTTTTTTTGAGGAAAGAAATGATATTGTATTTTTTATGTCCTCTTAATTTAACATGTTTTATAATACTTGGGAATGATATTTGTTTTTCTCGTCAATAGTATTTATTCATGTGAACAGCTTTACAAAAATAGTAGCACTTAGTTTGCTTAGCACATACTCATATACAGCTAGTTTTGAATAGCACACTGTTACATATTTTAAGTGACTCATTAGAACAGTATTTTTGTATAGTCATTTTATACATAATGGTACAAAATTACAAAAGTGTGAAAAGATACCCAGTGAAACAGAAGAAATCACCCATGTCCAGTAGCCAACCTTGGACCCAACATTGTCCTCACTTTTTGGTGTGTATTATTTCCTCCCAGAGATACTCTGTGCACGTGCAAGGATATACATTTATACCTTTCAGAATAAGTAATAGTTACTCTGTAGTAATACTGCTTTGTTTGTATTTAGCATTTAAAGCATGTTGAGTGTCATTATTTGAGTGGCTACCAAGTATTCTGTGTGGACATACCATACTTTTTTTTTTTAAAAGCACTCTTTACATGTTTCTTAATATTTTCCTATTTTAGACATTGCTGCAGTGAATGTTCTTTTATATGTGTGGTTTTACAAATATACAGATACATCTATAGAACACAAAAATTCTAAACCTAGCAAAAATACAGGCCTCAACTTTGTGTTTCAACCACTGTTGCCGAAGTATTTACCTGGCCAAATAGAGTAAGAAACAGCAGAAAGAAACCTTTAAAAGACCAATAGCACTTTGCTAGCACATTGCTAATAAGGACTAATAGGTAGTTAAACTGATGAGAGTGATTCAGACAACAACATATTAACCCCCTACTGTGCCCTGTTTTAAGCTGTTAATAGGCATTAGCCTTTTAAAGAAAGACTAACACTTTTATATTCATTTTCTAAGCTTTTGATACATTTGAACTGTTGTAGCTACTTCCTGTATCTGGTTCTTTTAGTTTAGTACATTTTCCAGAATCTTTCTGATGAATGCTAATTGCTCTAAAAGTTTAGGTTCTATGTAGTTGTTAAGATACCCTAACATGATTGGAAATAATTTTACATTTAAAAAAAAATTTTTTTTAAATTTTATTTTAAAGGGGGTAAAATGAAGCACAACAAAACAGAACAGAACGGGACATAAGAAAGCATAAATTTCAAAGCTAGACAACCAGAGATCTTCACTGTCACTGTCTCTTGTTTTCTTCCAAATGGTTGTCCATATCTTTGCATATGGGAGCTCATACTAAATAACATAGCCAATCTTTTCACACGATGTGTAGTTCACTGGCTCCTACTTGCTAACGGTGGGAGGAGACATGGGCAGGGGACAGGAAGACATGAGATGTCTGATTCTCAGCCCACAAGCCGGCAGGATCACAGCTGCCCCCCAGAGAATGGAGGAGTTACTTGTTCTTCCGCCACCCCGAGTCAACCGCATGGTGCAGGTCCCGACACACCAGGGTCTTTCTCCTCCGGGCTGCTAAAAGTCCGCCACACTCACAGCCACCCCCACCAGAGAGGGAAGGAGCTCCTTGTTCTTCCGGCACCCATGAGTCAACCGCATGGTGCAGGTCCCGAGGCGCCAGGGTCTCTCCCCTGCAGGCCCCCTAAAGTCCGCCATACTCACCTGCTATTTCTTTCTGATAAATTGACCGTTCCATTTCCAAAGTTCTGAAATGGCCAACAGACCACTAAAGAGAAAGAATTCTCTTTAGGCTTCTGTTTGAAACCAGCAGCTACAGCAATCTGCTGGCCTTGCTTCAGGGCCATTAATTTTACATTTTGATTATTGTAACTAAAAGGTTTTGTACATTACACAGGAGGAATTAAAATATTCTTCACTGATAGAGAATATTATACGTTAATGAAAGTAATGGGTGTTAGGTTTGATTTTTTTAAAAAACATTACATAATAAGGCTAGAACTTTTTCAAATAAGTATTATTTTTCAGAAATGCTTCAGATTTGGCCTGTGACCATATGTGTGTGAAAGGAGGATTATAAAAGTGCAATTTCCTTTAAAAAATCAGTAAACTTTAATGTCAATTCCCTATAAGTTAAAATAATATCTTAAATTTTTAAAAATATCTTATAAAGGTACATTATCTTTATAGCATTCATTTCTTTAGACAGGTTCTTTGTTGGATATTTTATGTTTTCATAGTAATTCTAAATATAATTCTAAAAGAGATTTGCTTTGACTTTTAAGAAAACAATTCTGACTTGAAGAAATAAATGTTGAAGAATATATTAGTTGTATAAAATAATGTTGTGTTGCATATGATTTTAATAAATTTAGACTACCAAAAATGTGGAACTTTGATAATTCTTTAAAGTACAAATAAACACAGTGCCTAACCTATGTCCATCTGTGTCCAGATGGTGTAGTTTTAGTGGTATGGTGCCAGGAGGGAATGATACACACACTAAGGGCTTTTCTAGTGCTGAAAGCAAGCTTAGGCACAGGAATTGAGTTTATTAAAGTAGTGATTAACATTACAGGTAGTAGTAAGACATTACCTTTTTGCTAAGATTAGTCTTTTGATGAAGAGCAAATACATAGTGTTATACTATTCTTTCTGTATCTCAGAATAGGTGCTTTGTATACAGTTAAAATCTTTTTTTCATGTTATCTTAGTATCATATTCTACAATTTCATGTCCTACTTGGCTCTAGTTTTATAAATCAAAAACAATTGAAACTATGAAACATGTCTTGGATGACAAGCTTGAGATGTCCCTGAAAGCCAAAATGCCTTGTTGGGAGCTAAATAGATGAGAATTATTCAACTCATATGAGGTTTTACTGTCATTGGAGTGGAGGTGATCAGTACATTTGAAGACATTGTTAATTCTTTCCCCAGTAGCAGTCATATAGAAGCGTATCTTTTTTACAGTTAGAAGTGGCTACCCTATGCCTTAAAGAGCTCTGTCTTTCTTTCTGAGGAAATAAAGTTTTCCTGTAAAGAGTTGAACAGTTTTGGTGAGAACTAATGCTGTCAGTCAGGGAGTATTCACACTAGTAGAACTGCCAAGCTAGCGTGGTAAGATTTCCTAAGCCTGAAGAGTCCCTCACTGGATTTATTCAGCAGCACTGTGTATTGAACATTTTCCATGTTATGTGGAAGGCCCTATGCCAAGTATTGACTGCTATTCACTGGAGCTTTTTCATTTTCTCCCAAAAGTGACACCTAACACTATCGCCAGTTCTTAGTTGAAAGAACATTCATATGTGCTGTTTAACATTTAACATGATATGTCTTAGCTGTTAGTAATCCTTTATAGCAGGCATTTAAGTTTATTCTCATTTTAAGATTCAGACCACCATCTTTTGTCTTTATTTTATGGCTAAAACTGTGACGTTAGTGATAACTTCACTTACAGTACAGTGTTACTGTAGTTAAATAAACTAAATTTGTGACCTAAAATTAATCTTAGTAGCAAAGGCAGTATTTTATATTACAAGTAAATATTACACATTGCTTTGAATTGCAAATAATATACAAAGTACTATACTGAAACCAGTGAGTAATGAAAAGAATGCTGGAAAGGATAAGGCAGTTGTATATCATGTTTGTAATTGATTTGTTGAATACTAATATCTTTTGCATCTAAAATCTCTCTTCTCACCACCTCCTGCCCCTCATTTTGTTTCCTTTTGCTTGTTTTTGCAACATAAAAAGGTACAGGAACAATGGTAGTATAATAGTAGTTGATATCTATTGAGCTTTCACTGTGTGCCCTATTATCTAAGTGCTTCACATAGATGTCATTTTACCCTCACTTACTTAAGTAGCTGTGTGATTCTCATTATAGAGATGAAAATACTGAGTTCAACTAATTCACCCAAAGACACAGCTAGGAAATGGTGGAGCCAGGACGAGACTATGTGTGGAGTGACACCAGGGCCATGACTATACCTTTTTTTTTTTTTTTTTTTAATAATTTTATTTAAAGAGGAAAAAACAAAACAAAATAAAACAGAATAAAGGGTAGCAACCATACAGTATTCCAAGGAAAAAAGGAAAAGTACGACAATAAAACCTAAGAAATTATTACTTGACTAATTACATACTGACTTCTTGGAAATAGTTGTTTAAATTACAAAGTTAAAGCATGTAAAGTAGACATTCAAACAG
>PVJX010027093.1:0-25182 GCA_004027295.1 Dolichotis patagonum | reverse complement strand
GATTTATCACTGCATCTCCCATTGCAAAAGTTATAGCCACAGATTGTAAGTGCTCATTTCAAATGGAAAAGGTGTACAATTTGTAAGTTGAAAACATGAACAGAAAATATGTTCTGAATGGCACCGATACATTGCACCAGAAACATCAAGCCTTTGCAAAAAGCAACAAAAGACAGTCGAAGGGTCAGGGTGGCCTAAGGCTATATCATGAAGCCCACGTCATTCACTACACTTTGCTTCATCAGAAAGGCAATGCATCATCTTACCTCATCACAAGAAGAAAAAGAATGAATATTGTACCATAAGATATTTCAAAGGAGGAGAGAATAAGTTCACACAGCTTATGTCACAGTATATCATTAAAATTACCGTATTTTATATGGGGTGTTGTTGTTAATCTCTTACTACCCTTAAGTTATAAGTTGAACTTTATTATAGGCATGTATTATGTAGGGGAAAACACAGTGTATTTAGAATTTAGCACTGAGGCCTCTAAAGATCTTAAAACATACCTTCTGTGGATGAAAGATGTGTTAGTCCATTTTGTGTTAGTACACAAAATACCCCAGGGTGGGTACTTTATTTTAGAAAGCTCTGGAAGTTCAAAAAGCACGATGTCATCACATGCTTGCTTGGCTTTTCTGTGGGCCTCATTGCAGATGGCATCATAATGATGTGAATAAATGCGCAAGTGGAAATGAGCTTCATATTGATCTCTTCCAAAAGTAATGACCCCAATGACCTAATTATTTCATGCTAGGCTGATCCACTGTGGAGCAAGCTTTCAGCACATGACCATATCCAAACCATAGCAAGAGGGAGCAATTGTACTTAGGTCCCTGCCTAACCCAAGAAACAAGTTAGTGATTGCTCCTCACATTATTATTCATCAACAGAATTATTTAAGATAATAAATGCATGGAAAATCTAGATAATTTTGAGTGGTAAGCAATTTAGAACCATGAGTTGGCTTAGAGAGAATCATTCTATTTCCAGACTGACAACTTATAGTTACCACCTGCTAAAATCTCCCAGTTAAGCTTAGTCCTCAGTTCCACCTTTAGTCTAAAAAAACTGAAAGATACAAAGCACCAAGATTTTTTGACTCAAGTATGCAGTAAGCTCCATTATTCTGATCTTCTAGATGGATGGAAAAAAACATCTCACATCCTAGATGCTTTCCTCCTTCTCATGTTCATATTCCCTTGAGCGGAATTTAAGTATGTCTCAAATGCATGATAAGAAAAATCCATTCATTCATCCCACAAACATGTAGGAAACCTCATTCACCTAGCTTTCATGAATGGTGAGAAATTTTATTCACCTAGACATGAAGTCAGTTGGTAAAATCAAAATGACGAGGCCTTGACTAAGCTGTCTATAATTAAATATACCTTGCAAAGTGATACAGCAAATAAAACAGGTGAGGTTCCAGGTGATTTGAGGAATGCATACAGTTAATTCTTTGAAGGCTCTCAGTATTTCCCTGAAATTGCTCACTCTGGTTTGCACATTCAAAAGTCTACTGATCAAGATTCTTACTTACACCTAAGACTACCTAATTAGGCTTATTTGTGGGTGCCTAATAAAACAACTATTCAGTTGTGAATGTGAATAAGCAGCCACAATGCAAGGCATAGCTTCTTTTTTATTTTTATTTTTCACAAGAGATAGAAACAGCAAAGGCCTACAGTGTTAGGGTGGGTTAAAAAGGCCACTGAATGCTAGTGGCAGGCACAGGAAAGTACCCTGCCCAGAACTGCATACTGAAGAATCTTCTACAGAAGCTTCCCAATGTATCCTTTTTCTCTCACCACCCACTCCTTGACTATAAGTTGAACTAACCACTCATTGGTCCAAAACGCCCTTCTTTCCTCTGTGGGGAAGGCTGTCCCTAATAAAATCTCAGTCAGGGGTTGCATCAACAGTAGTGGATGTTGGTCACAAGGAGTACAGACTGATCATAGCTCCCAAATTGAGAAGTCCCCTTCTGTGGCTGGCCTAGTGACTAGAGGAAAGCGGACTCTACTAACATTCAGATCCTGGCACCAGGAAGATGCACATCATGGTGGCAAGAAGCTTAGATTTGGTAGGACTCACATCTGCACCTTGCCTGTCCATGATCTGGGGAGGGTTTGACACTTCCTAGACATTTCTACAGAAATGAAAACAGAAAGAAGTAATTGAAATAATTCACGCTATAAAATCACTCTTCATTAGGAACAGATATTTGTAAATTCCCATAAGTTATCTGAACACATGCTGTTCTTTGAATCCTTTGTAAAATATTAGTGGGCGGGTAGGCACTAAGGGTTCAAGTAGCCACAGCCTCAGTTCATATGTCAACTTGGCTGGGTCACTCTTCAGACTGGCTGTGCAGCAGAGTCCCCATCCATAGAATCATACCTGTCTATAACCCACAGCTTTTTCCAGGACAGTGCTGAAAGTGCAATGAGTCTATTTCTGAGACTTAACCTCTGCAGTACTGTGGTGCTAAGAATTTCCCTTTCCACTGCTTTCTGGCACGTTTGCTAAGGAGATACCTTAATGAGCAAACACTGGACACAAACACAGATATATAAATTCATTTCCCCAAAAGCACAGGGCCATATGTGAGCTCTGCTCTGGGAGCTGCAGGTTAGTAGGAAGAAAACAATATCCCGTCCTACAGAGACCACGCTTGGCAGGAAGAACTGCAGTTTCCTAGCTTCTAAGCAAGTGCTCCCAAGTATCAGTCTACTCTGCTGGTACAGAAAGGATAACACAGGTGCTGAGGAAGTCAATCGATTCATTGGCAGAGGCTTCCTCCTTATCTGAGGATGAGGGCAGACTTTTCTTGTTAAGCAAAATAAAGCAAACACAGTGACTCTGTTGTCTGCAGAACTGGACTCTTTGTTTGTGAATCCACAGCTCCTGCAAAAAACCAGGCTTCCTGAAGTCCCCTACAGGTGGCTAAGAGACCCTGGCGAGGAAGGGGTAGGGACTGTGGCTTTTTATAACAACCTTTTAACTGGGCGCTCACTGTTTCCAATCACAGACGTGAAGCTGAAGCCCAGCACTGGTCTGACTATCCTGGGTGCACCCTGCCCTCATCTGGCCCAAGGGCCCGCCTATGTCTGTTGCACACCCTCCCACCAGCCCAGGGCACAGGTAGCAGGTGGTCCATAGCCACTTGTGCTCATAAGCTAGTCATCTCTCTCCTTCCTGGGACCTTGCTGGAGCTGGTATCTTCTTACCAACTCTCAAGCACTCTTGAGATTGCTTCACCCTTGGTTTGTGAGTTTCCCCATTCTAGAGTCAGCATACAGTTTATGGGAAACTAGAGTGATTCCATGTACTCTACAATGAAGGGCTCACTGTCATGGTGTAGGGCTTCTATTTTCTCTAAACATATATCCAGATGGCAAAGGCACCGCCTTGATCAATTAAGTCTCTCTCATAAAACTTAACACTCAAGAAATGCCACATACTGCTTCTAGGGACAGCTTCAGCTCAGCTCTGAGTAGAGTTTTCCACATTTCCCGTACGTATGAAGACAGAGTGGATGTCAAGGGAGGAGGGCCAATCCATGCAGAGAGAACAAGTGCCTGAGTCACCTCCAGGGATGGCTAGCTGAGCCAGTCAACCCTCCAAGGTCTGAGCTACTGAACATACTCCAGAAAGAAAGATAGTTTATGTAGAGAGCCAGCGGTATACACTGATACCAATTGATTTTTATTTATTTAATGAGTACATTTAGCATTTATTCTGGGCCATGATCTCCTCTATGGCCTTTGCAAAGACCACATCATTGAATTGCTAGCATAGTCCCATCCGTACTGCCCCACTTGCAGATGGAAAACCTGAATCTCAGAGGTGTGAACAGTTTTCCCAAGGTCACAGGGTAGAGAAAGTGGATGGCTCCAAGCCAGGACCTGTGCTGACCCTTCCTAAGTGTGATACACTCATGCTCTGATATTTTCCACTTGATGCTACTTGATTTAAAGTCATCATTCATTCTTTCCCACAACAAATTTCCTACCATTTGAACATGTAGACTATACACTACTCAAGACTGCTTTCCTCCCTGCCAACCTATGATTTTCATATTGACTACATCACCCCAAAGGGAGTCAGAAAGGAATGGTTAATCAGAGAGGAGCATTGTTTAAGGCAAAGGAAGAATTTTAAATTGGATACTCGCCACTAGATAAACACATCAACTGTGAAGAGAAAATTACCTTAAAATGTATATTTAAACATAAATGGAAATGTTTGATTAAAATTGAATAAACATTACTAGGGAAAGTCTAATTCTCAGGGGATGCGCCCTATTCACTGATGACATGAATGGACCTCTCAGTGGAAATAATGAAGCCCACAGCATGCCGTCAGGGCCGGGAAGAGCACATCCCAAGCTGCGATAAGAGCCACCTGCCAGGAGTGGCATGCAGGGGACATGGACTCTGAGATGCCTAATCCAGCTTCCGGCAAGATGTTCAACTACCCCAGAGAGAGAGAAATTAAGCCGCAAAGGTGCCTCAGGCTTTAGAGACTATCGCTAAGGAAGGGAAAGAAAGTTCCCCTGGGCCAAGGGTTTACTCCTACCCCCTAATGGATCAGAAACCAAAAACTCCTATCCGTAGACAAAGACAAACCTCTGCTGCAGGGAAATATGTAAGTGTTTACTATTAAAAAAAAGTTACATGACAAGACAAATAGCGGCCCAACCCAAATGCCCAGGGCTGCCTGTGCTGGTTTGAATCGAATGCCACACTGTGTCACTAGGAGCCTGTCAACAACTAGGAGCCTGTGATGTATCCTCCAAAAAGACAGTACCGCCTTGTCTGAGGTTCTCAGGGAACGAAAGAGAGCAAACAGACAGCCTTGACCCTATGGTAGCCTGGAAGTTCCACAACTGGCTGTATCCAGCCCACCATCAGCAGCAAGATGGCACTTGCTCACTCCACCCTTGTTTAACATGGACAACAAGGAAACAGTCCCACCAGTGCCAACAAGCCTGAAGAGAACAGACAGACAGCAGCGGGTCAGGTGTGTGAATTCTGAAGAATGCTGCACTGTTAGGGTAGATCCCCATGACCGGTAAGGCCTACATCACAACAGAGCTGTGTGGCCATTTGCTGACTGTGGGGTCACATACATACTCTGTGCTCTGCTTAGAGCCTCGACTTAAGCTTGATGATCTTTGCAGAGGCCTGTTCCTCTTTCAACTGCTAAGATAAAGGGGCCCCAGAATGTCTGATCTTGCTGCCTGGACCTGGCCAAGGAGCCATGATCTGCAATCAACCAATCAGGAGGGAAGGCTTTGGCACACTGGGTGCCTCATTGAGGTGGGAGGCTTGCAGAGGGAAACTGGTAAGAATTTTCTCTATAGAAGCCAGTCCCTCCCTTTCCGTAATCTCCCCTAGTTTGTAACCTGTTCTCTTGTTGGAAATGAAGTTCCCTTGTTTTCCTTCTTGAATTCTATCCTACTGAAATTTTGTTGACAGAAGACAAAAGAGAGGGGGAGAGCCTGCAGCAGTGTGGGGGTCGTGGGCAACGGGCAGAAGCCATTCAGCCTGTAGATCTACACCATCTGCTGTCACAGATTTCAAAACTGCCTGCTCTTTTTGCTACAGTGAGGCCTGCAGCCTGGACAGTCCTTTGTCTCTTCCAAGTATTGAGAATCTGGGAAGAAAAGTGAACACAGACTTGCTCTGGAAACTCTACAGCTTGTTTGATCATTTCATTCCCATGTATCACAAAGGACATGGAGTCTCTTCAGAGCCAGAGGCAAGAAAAGAACTCACTTTTTTTACACTCGGTGACTCTCTCTTCCTCTTTAGTTGGGCTCCTATCAGGGATGGAACAGGAAATAGAGCTATGGAAATAGCTCTATGCGAAATCACTGCCAAATTACCTAGTACAGTTGGATTTAACCTGAACCTTCATGCCAATCACATAGATATCAACGACACTTGCAAAAAACAAAAAATGTGATTTATGCCTGCCACACGGCAAGCCTGGAAGGGAGGTATGTTGCATGCATCTGGAGCCCTCCCACTGGCCAGAGAGGGGAAGTTCTAACAGTCTAACAGCCTAATAACCTGACAGTCTACTGTGGGCCTGGTAGGATTCTGACCCTTGTAAAGACACAGTGGGGACCAGCTGTCATGAAAGCTCTTGGGGAGGCCATTCTGACTGCTTTCGCCTTACAGATGAGGCCTTGCTCTGTAGCAGGTGGCATCAGGAATGTAGGGATGCAGGATGCCCATAGGAACTACCCAGGTCAAAGTTCACAGGTGTCATTCTGCCTCCAGACTGACCCATAGCACATCCGACCACCATTTGTAAAAAGACAGAGACAGAGTCCCCATGGCTCTGCTGTATCGCAGTCCCACTGAAACCTAATAAAATGGCCAGATAAATAAGTCTGGTGTTAAAAATTAAAGTCCTGCCTTGTAGAAAAAATTAGAGTGTGTCATAAAAGTACATACATTACTCGAATGAATTTCTTAAAAAGAAAGACACTTAAATTTAGAAATTCACAAACATCACCCTTCAAGGACAGAATGAGGTGACAGCTCATCTTCGCACCCAAGGTGAAGCCTGTATGCTGCACAGGTGACCTGCCATCTCTCAAGAGCACTGAAGCATAGCGAGTAAGAGCAGGGGCAACATAGTCTGTGTGCTGAGATGGGCTGAGAGGGACTTTTAACAGCATCCATTAAAGATGCCCCCTATGTTAAGAAAGCTTTTAGGAAGAATTTTAATATCTAATTTTCTCACTTGGAAAATTTGGCTTGATAAGTGGAATTGAATTAGGCTTTAATTCCAGTGGGTAGTTTGTATATGGATGGAGTGTGTGTGTGTGTGTGTGTGTGTGTGACTATTTTGTGTGTGTGCATGCTCCAGAATGTGTGCTAGGCCTGAAATATCATTGATACTCCTTTAATCATGCAATAGCAATTGCACTGCTGCTTGCTGCCTTGTCCTGTGGTTTGCATGCTCTGCCTGCTTTATAAACACAGTCTCTGATCTTACAATATACCTGAAGTGCAGATAGTGCCCTCCACTTCACAGATGAGGCAAGAAGTTCAGAGAGGCTAAATAACTACAGGAAAAATGCACATGTATAAAATGCTGGAATTAAAATCAGAAATAAAACTGTAGACCTCCAAACCCCACAATGTGTTCTGTCTCTGCTCCTGTGAAAGTGCAGCAGGCTGCGTGGCCAAAATGACCAGTGGTCACAGCTGAGTGATGGCTGCTGTGGATGGAGGGAGATAGGATGTGTGCCTCTGCCCAATCTTCAACCCGTGGTTGTCACCTCAGTGGGAAAAACAGACTTACAGGAATCACTACAAAGCTTTGAGCTGTCTTTTCTTCTCAGTACTTGCAGGGCACAGAAGTCAGAGAAAGACACAAGCAGAGTTTTGGTTGTAGACTTGGTTGCTAGTTACAGTGATAGACAAGAGTTTCCGAGGAGAGATGCTTTCCTTCAGGAGGGCTGCGGCAAAGTTGACAACAGAGATCACCGTGTCTGTCCTGTCCACATGGGCACAGTGAAGAGTCAGGGAGACAAAGCCATAGGGACGCAACCCAGGAACCCCCCACAAGCTCCCCTAACTCAGACAGCCTTTCTACACAAAGAGTCCGTAAGAAAGAAGCCAGTACTAAAGAGCTGCTCTCCTAAAGGTTTACCACTCAGACAAAAGAATGTCTGGCTAAGGATGAGTTGTCACGGGGTTTTGTGGCAGCAACAAGATGTCCTTTTGTCCCCTCAACTTTTCTGCCTATTCCTGCAGTGGCTGGCATCATTGATATTTCCACCATTAGTGCCTCTAGCTTTCTCTAGTCCCCTTCAACTTTCCCACATCCAGCCTGGGCACTGTGCTCCACTGTGGTTGTTCCATGGACTCCTAGCCACCGTATGAGCCATTCACCATCCATCTACCCACCCATGCTCTCCAAGGAGAACTGATGGTGAGGGTTTCTCCAACTTACCCCATTTCCCCCACCAAGAGTTGGTCAGGGTCAGACCAAATCTTGCAAAAGAGTGAATAAAACTGGTTTGGATCAAAAACATGGTGACCAGTCAGGGCTTAGATATTGGTATCAACAAAATTGCAATGTTTCCCTCTTCTGATGGAGAGATCACATGCTTTTAAATGCTCACCTCCGCTAGGTCCACTCATACTGTGCTTGCTAGCCCCATTCTGTGCCTTCCTGTCTTTCTTCTCCTGAAGCATCCCAGGGACAGGCTGACACCCTGAGCCTCTGAACTTCAGTCATAGCCACAGCACCAGTGCTGTTTTCTCTAAGTGGCTCACTTTTTGTGCCTCTGCACATTTATTCAAAGGAAACAGCATCAGTGTCACAAATACCTAACTTCCCAGATACAACTGAAGCATAAACATGCTTGTGATTACATCCCAGAAGCAGATCAGAAGCAGCTGATGGCACTGGCCTTGTGGCTTATACACTGCTCAGTTTTCAGGTCCCTCAGTAGGTGGCAGAGGGCCTGGAGCCAGTGTCTGTCTATGCAGGTGGAAGCAGAGAGTGGGAAGAACGGCTTAACCCAAAGCCATCACTGCTGCGAGATGAGTCACTGGGATCATCGCACAGGATTTCCCTCCCATCTCGCCACCTTGAACATGGGAACAAAAACACTCTGCAGGCCAAAGAAGTTCCTTGTACCCAGATATCCTCACCATCATGGGACCAGTTTGGGACCAGTGGTCACAGTTGAATGATGGCTGCTGTGGATGAAGTGAGCAAGAGATAGACCCATGGGCGCTACAGGAGCTGTGTACTGAAGTTTCCCCTGGTTTCAAGGATCAAAAAGCTCTAGGGCTTGGGAACCTTTCCCAGGGAGTTGGGGAATGTCAAGCGTCAGTGAGGAGGCAGCCCTAGGCCTGAGTGAGTACAGTGTACCATGGCTGGTCAAGATGCTTAAGGTTAGAGGTCAAATCCTAGAGAAAGAATGCAACGATAAGCTTAGAGCCAAAAAGGAGACTGAAAGGAAGGAAGATAGATCTCAGAGGCAATAAGGGAGACCAAGCTCTCTGCTGATATCTGCTGTTCACCCCTCCCACACACACATTCTGTACAGATTCTGCTATCCTATGTGGGATATCCTTGTCTTTGCAATTTAACAAATGTACCTCAGTCCTGGATCTGCCACTTGCCAACAACTCTGCCTCCTGCAAGGCACACTCAACAAGAACCTTCCAGAACCTGTCAGAAAACTAGTGAGGCGAATCATGTGAAAATGGCATAGCCCATAGCAAGTGCTTAACAGATGCTAGATGTTCTCCCACTTATTATTTTGCAACACCTTTTTGTGCTCTGTCTTTTCCAGATCTTTACCAACTGACTGGAAGGTCCTGAGCAGAAAGGCTGCGATTGTGGGCTGGGACTGGTGGGAGACAATGAGCAACACAGGGTCATTCTGAATGGCAGCCTTCTTTGCAGACACGGAAACCTGATCCAATGGTTAGAAATTCTAAGTATCATTTTGGGAACAGCACACACTAGGAGGTCCTCTCAGATTCACAGCCCTGAGATCCATTCCTTCCTTTTGTCTAGGTAACAGGTGAGGTTAGCGATCTCAGTCTCCAAAGGGCAGAAGATAGTGAGTTATCAGTGATTTTTCTTCTTGTGTCTGAAACCCCAGTGTCCCCTGTAATTCCCCAGAGTGCCCAAGGAATGTGCTGTGTCCTACATTCAGTATCTGAGCTTAGAAAACAAACACATCAAGAGTTTGCAATTCTATGTACTTTATAAACTTTGAGCAGAATGCTCCTAAAGATTTTATTAAAGAAATCATCTCTTTTTTTTAGAGGCAAAATTCCATTTGTAATACCAACTGTGCATTTATACGCCTTTCAGTTATAAAGATTCCTGGAGACTATATTTCTTGTTAATTTTTAAAATTTAAAAATAGCTTTTCTTTTATGCTAAACTGGTCTAGTCACTTATATACAGAGTTTGCATTCTAACAAAAATCTACTGCTATTTTTAGAGAAAAGATGCATGCTGCGAAACTCCAATCATGGATAATAACACCATGAAACAGAACCAAGGGATTTCCTCTTCATACCATAGTACAGAAAAGGCCAAAGGGTAATCCAAGGGCTGAGTATGGGAAGGCAGGCAAGGCATCAGGGGAAGACTCCCGAGTGATACCACAGTTCCCTGTGCAATCAGAAGGCCTCAAAGGAAGAGTCTTCTAACTATAACTCGAGGCTGCAAGTGTGGAGAAGCTGCAAGATATATCAAAGGGATGAGAATCCAAAAGATAACACCTTTTGAATGTGCCAGGCATATGTTTAAAGTGACGTCTATTATTACAGTTCATTAAATGCAGATTAGCCTTCCAAAGCCTACCACAATATCTCACTTAAAGGATTCCTCACACTTTCCCTGGGGCCTTACTAACCAGGACCTAGATACATTTGATCAAAATGCAGGGCATCTGGATTCTTTGTTGTCTGAGTTATTTTCTCGTTGCTGGGACAAAATATCCAACATTCTCAAGTTATAGGAGGGTAGGTCTAATTTGGCTCATGGTTTGTAGAGGTTTCAGTCCATAGCTGGCTGGCTGCTATTGATTCTGTAGGAATAGTAAAGGGGGACTGCAGAAGAAAAACATAGCCATGATAGGTAGCAGCATTCAGTGGAGAAGATCCACATCACGCTCTCAGTGACCTGCTTCTGCCAACCAGGTTTCACCTCCCAAAATCATGCCCAGATATAAACCTATCAGTGAACTAATCCAGCATTATACAACTGTGATCTGGTATCAAAAAGTTATGATCCATCATCTCTCAAAAGCCTCACCTATGGGTACATGAATCTTTCAGGGACATCTAGATATAAGCTGTAACACTTGTCCTGTGGTCCAGAAATCCTATAGGAATGGATAGGACCCTTGAGACCACTCTCTGCCATTATGGCATAAGTAGTGTAGAATCTATGGGAGGTCTAAAAGTCACCTCACTTGTAAGTACTACAAGAGACCAGGGAGTGATCATAAGGAAGTTCCATTTTTGCTTATTTCCTATAGTTCATAGAGCTCTGGATTCCTATTTCTCCAGAGAACATGGAAGCATATTAATCTCACATACTCACGGATCTTTCTGTGCTTCTGAGCTATCCACACAGGGAGTAGGGAGACCACTGCCCTCCTCCAGAAAGCAACTGTTTGCTTATCACACAATCACTATGAAACGGCCTTACAAGTTTCAAAATAGTAAAAAGGCTACTTCACTATGGCATACAATTATTAGCACATGAACACAGCTATTCATCAAAAGAATGTATCATTCCCATACCAATGCTTGTTGGCAGAATATAGTTTTGATTGGACAGAGATAGTTTCAATTTAAACCATGCTTTGCTTACCATTCATGAGTGAACTAGGGCATTCTAATGCATTTGAATCTCAAAATGTATCAGCAGCTTGAACAAGGTTCAGCCTCCTCCTCTTGGCAACTGGAGAACATGGAGCTCATGAAGGGTCAATCCTGACACCAGGATATCCCATGAGAAAGTTCTTCACTTCCAGATGGCTTTCTCAGAAAAGCAGACTTCCAAGAGGCTCCCACACGTGGACCTCCTTGAGATGAAGACATGGTGGCTTGGATGCCTGGGGTAGCATGGTGTCCCTGCAGTCATATCATGGTCATTAAGATGGGCAAGTTCCCTGATCCCTTCCTGGCCTCTATCACATGGGATTTCAGAAGCAGGGATGGTCCTTTTCCACATGAAATCACTGTGGGGGTTGTGAGAAATGATCCAAGGTTCCATGAGGCAGCTGTGCCACACCTGTGTGACATCAGTACTAGACAGTAGCCTTGGGCCTGGACAGGATGACCACCTAGACTGGATCTTACTGCAGAATCTCAAGCTTGAAATTGACTTGTCTCCCACTCCTCCCCAGCCCCACAGTACACAAACATGGCTTCTGTGTCCCTCTGAATCAATCAAGAGGGATGGTGACCTCTAAGTGAACAGAGATCAACACAAGCAGAGCATACTCCCAGAGCTGGAGGAACCTCTCAATTCCACATATGAGTGAGCCTCACTGCTAAATAAAGTTTCCCTCAGTTCTCAGTAACCAGTGGCCTCAGCTACAGGAGCACTCCAGTGAGAACCGGGCACTTTTCCTTCCTTGGCAAAATGACACACAACACTGTGTCCCTGCTATAGCACAGACAGTGTAGACCCACCCACAGGTGCCATGGAGAAAGACTGCAGCCAGCCCCTCTCTGACGCTCTCCTTGAGTTCTCATTATTAAGGGTTTCCTTTACCCTATCAGCTCAGGTTGCATTCAGTCTCAAGAAGGGTAAACTGCATGCTTATGATTTATTCATTATTCTTTTAAGTCCACCCTTTCCTGTATCTGCAATTTTTTCCTATTTGTTAGCTCTTTTCACATAGAATATAAAACATATCCTTGTGTCTTTTACTCTGAAAATGTACAGCTACAAAAAAAAGGGCACATACACACACTCACACATTACTTGCACACACACTAACAACACCTGCACACACAGTTATACACATCTGCACCCAGTTACACATACTCACACACTTTGCCTTGGGCCTTGAAGTCCAGTTGCCAGTCCACTGACTTCCTGTTTTCCACCGAATTGTCCTGAAACTTGGAATCCTCTGTTCTGAGTTTCCTTCCTGCCCCCTGGAACACTCTCCCCAAAAACCCGTTATGAAAATTTCCATCAAATTAGCTATTCCCCCACCCCGGGACTCTAAGAAGCAAGGATTCCATCTAATTTGCTGCATGCTCAGGGGTGGGGATCACAGTGAGTTGATTGTGACCCTTGGGGCACTGCTAAGCTCTGACGTTGGTCGAGTTATTGAGCTCACCAACTTCAGGACAGAAAAAGACCCACCCTTCTCAAGGTCTTCTGTAGGATTAACAGGCAAGCCCTGGAAAGTCCCTAGCATAGCACTCACTACTTTCTGGTGGCAGCTCTGCTCTGAATGTCCTCCTCAAATCTTCCAGGTAAAATGTAGAAAGAAACACCAATAATCTGCAGAAATTAAAACAGTAACTTCTGGCAAGTACATATGGTGATAAAAACATATTTTCTACCCTATTAGTATACCTAAGCATTATGAATTCTGAATAGATTAGTAGAACGCATTATTAGCAGAGATACTAACAATAACAATAATAATAAATAATGGTTTAAGTAATATGGATCATTGCTTATTATTATCATAGACATGCTAACTTGGAAAAACCATTTTTTCTGGTGGGTACAGAGGTTCTCAGATGTCTAGTCCCTGCCTCAGAGCCCAGAGATACAGAATTCCAACTCAATACCATTTGAAGCCAGAACTTGGGCTTTCTTCTACAGCATGCATTTCATTACCTCATTAGAGGAAAAGGATTAAGAAAAGAGAAAAACGGCTACAACAGCTCAGTGTTATTCTATGAAGGCCTATACATGCAACATAAGCAAGTCCAATTGAAAAATCCAGAGGACAGATACCAGCTGCACAGAGAGGAAACAGTAGGTAATAACCAGAGTCATTAGGAAGACCCTAAGATCAATAGCTTAGAGGAAATAATCACATCCACTTTTGCAAGGACACTATTCTACTTGCATGTAGGAAGGAGGATAACAGAGGCATTCCCAAATTTTCAAAACCAATGGCTTTCAAGACCTTCTCTGAGAACAATGCCTAAGCTTTGCATTGCTAGCAGGACACCACCACTTCTGCTTTTGTTTCAGACTGAGGATGTATTTCAATTGATTTCAAGACCCAGTCACCATTTAATTCTTATAAGCAAAGCAATACAGCTGAAGGAAAAATGCCAGTCTCACAACTAGCACAGAAGTGCCCCTGTCAACTCCAGTATGGGTTGTGTGAGAGGCAGAAAATGTCAGCACAAGTCCCTGCACACCATGTCCACAGACCCAAGTGTAGAAGGACACTTGTGTTAAGTTTACGCTATAAGCAAGGGTTTCTGCCTCATGAATGTGTATCAAAGTTAGCAACTTTGTTTTACACCATCGTAATGAAATGAACTTAATGAAGAATGCACTTGCCAGAGCAACATAACCAGGATCAAGTGTGGGTTTCATTTAAACCCACTGTTATGGTTTAGATCATAACGACCCCCAAATCTCTTATGCACTCAGAGGCAGAGGTTTTGGAAGATGATTAGATCATGAGGGTGTTACAGCTGTCTTGCTGTTAGGTGGTGAAGTCTAGTTAGAGGTGGGTCCCTAAGGGTGTGACCTGGACGGGAAGATCTGCCTTCCAGCCTAGTACTTTCTCTCTCTGGTTCCTGGTCCCCACGATGTGAACAACTGTCCTCCGCATGACCATTCCACTATGCCAGATCTTTCCACCATGCCATTTCTGCCTTCCAATCACTGAGTTAAAAGTAAAACTTCCTTTTTTAAACCAAGCCAAAATTAAACCTCTTCTTCTTTAATTTACAGATGTTGTATATTGTGTCTCAATAAAGGAAGTGATTAGTATACTTTGCCAATAACTCTTCACTCAGCAGAACTCTTATTCATCTCAGAAATAGGAGCCAATCTTCCAGAATCATGGAGAATCCAAAAAAATTACTGGTTTTCCAGGTTTTTTTCAAAAGCATAAAAATCAGGATTATAGCCATGAATATCAGCATTCAGAAGAAGTAGGCTTTCCTCTGTGCACAAAACTAAAGTGCAGTCTTATTAAGCAGACAACTAAAGGAAGCAGAAATAATCAATGGAACAGCTGTTTTGAAAGAGAGAAAAATACATCTCACAAATTCAATTTCAAGGCATTCAAGGTAAATTAGCCACATAGTAAATACATGTAATCAAAAATAATTATAGTTTAGAAGTTTAAAAGCCCAGGCAACAAAAACTAGGCTCATTTTTGAACAAAAATAAGACTTGTTCTTGCCTTAGGCAGATGGATACATACAGTGCTATATTTTCATGTTTGTGTAAAACTCAGAGAAAATGCAAGTGTCCTGCTTCACAATAAAGCCTGGAAGCTAAAGAAAGCAGACATGGATGCTCTGAGCTTTGCTGGCATTTCCATCAGCTCCTAGAGGCAGCGGGCAGCTACCTAGGACTACCTGGGCTACAGGTAGGGAGAATTTCCCTTACCCTTCTCAGGTACTTACCTAGCCTCCCATCTGAACTTTGGGGTGTCGCTCTGCCTTTGAAGGCCCCAAGAAAAAACAACACCCTATCTAGAGATCTTTCCTCCACAGTCTTCCATAGAGTGTGTTCACTCACCACAGGAAGGAGCCTTTTTTAAATGTGAAATTTACATCCACAATTGGAAGTGACAATGATGGATTTAACCCCCTCTGGCCCCTGTCCCAAGGCAGCTCCCCGTTCCATCTGCATATGAGGGGTAAACATGAACCTAGTCCTCATTCAGGCAGGCTGGGCTTGGAGCCCACAGACCTAAAAGGCAGAGGACACTGGGAAAGGTGTGAAGTAGGCAGAGGTGGACTGAATGTGCCTCACACAGTGGCCTCAGGGTAGTTCCATTTTGGCCTGATTATGAAAGCAACCACCTCCTCCCCTCCTCAGTCCATACACCAGGTGCAAACGTGAGACGGTGATACCTTCAGGGGCTGTCCTCTCAGGCTCAGAAGGGAAAAGCAGGAGGGGCTTAGACATCTATCTACACACATACACACACACACACACACACACACACACACACACATTCGCGTGCGCGCACCCTGGCTGTCAGTTTGCCCAAACCACCACATGAGCTGAAATGCTTCCATCAGTCAAGCTACTATCTCCCTAAATTGACCATTTTAGACTTAATAGATAAATGAGTTGCAGACATGAGCAAACAGGTCACATTTGATTATTGTAACAAAGATTACAGTCCCATTCATTAAAATATCGATCACTTATGAATAATGTTCCTGTTTTCTCAATTTTTAAACAAGAAAAGGAAACCCTTCTCATGGCCTCTGTTCAATATTTAAATTCTAATTTGAGCATGTTAATCTTTAGTGGCAATGCCACCTGCCCTCGGAAAGCAGCAACAGGAGGCTTTTCTTGTTCTGTGGCTTTCAGACTCTCTTGTCCTCTGCCCTGTTTTTGCCCTACCCTGCCCTCAACACCTGACTTGGGTTCTCTCCTCCTTGATCAGTCTACCACCTCTCCTATTTCATCTTCCCACATTTATTCTTTCTTACAGGCATCCTCGGTTTTGGTGTGCCCTATTTTCACATGCTTTAGAGTTAAAAGGTAACTATAAATGCTATGGGGTGTCTACGTTTAGTTTCACCTCTGGGTCACTGACCCTGTAGGACAATGCTGCAAGTCCCACTGCTTTAGCACAACACTGCTCAAAGACAACGCCTCTCCCTTCCGAAACTTATTGAATTTTTTTTAGTTTTTTCCAAATAGATGGCCAGGGAAGAAATTAAATACCTTTACATAGAGTACCAAAATCACTAAGAACAACTCTTGGCCCCAGTGACAGGAAAACCAGCTTTTTTCTCTTTCTACCAGTTTGTTTAATGCCTAGGCAACTCTACACATCCCTGGCAAAAGCTGTCCCACACTCCTCATGGTGAAGGTGAAATATTGACAAAATCTCAGAATACCACATAGAAAGGCCAGCTGTCAGTTAGCAGAATGTTAACTTCCGATTGCAGGAGATAAATGAAATCTCCATGCAGCACAAGCCTGATTTCCAGAGAAGGTGATTTTGTCTCATCTTGGTTCACCATCTTGCATTGCACTTTACAAAGACAGGGCAAAATTCTTCTGCTTGCCTCCCACAGAACCAGTTTGAACCCTGAGGTTTTTTTTGGAACAGAGACTGTAGCAGCAGTCATGTCAAATACATAAATAAAACTCTCAGGACAGGGTACTGAATGTAGACATACACTACTGAGTGGAGTTTCAACATTATTGTATATTCTACCTCAGTACCTCAGAGGGCCTCACGTAACTCTAGCCAACTGCCAAAGAGTCAGAGAGCAGACCAAGTGGAGACACACTCACCAGTACAGCAGACATTCTCCTTGGGCCAGGAGACTGCCTCTAGTGCCATGGATGAATGCGTGTCCTTTGCTGACCATCACTAGCCCCGCAGTGCCATGAAATATTGCAGGTTGTTTGCAAGGCTTGGTGCTGAAGTCGGTGTTTAGCGATCACGTCTTTTGGTTCATCATATACTAAAGTCAACTAAACTCAATGTCTGAGGGTGGTCAGGGACTATGGAGGGAACTCCTATTTTGTTCATAATACATGATCCCAAAGTTCAAGTGCAGGAACTCTAATGGTAACAGCATTCAACATATCCGAGAGTTTCAACATTTAAGGACACTTTCATAAACCATCCACAAACAGAGTATGAGTTTCTTTCATAAGCATGCAGGGGCTAGTTGAGCAATGTTGTATCCGTGTATGTCCATGTGTGTGTGTGTTAACATATGGATATGATATGTACACAGACCTGTTACGTATGTAAATAACATATGCATACTTTTAAAGCCTGGTCTTCATTTTATGTATGATTTATAATTTCTAATTGATATTTAAATGTGCATTGGTAGAAAACCTCACTCGTCATTATGAGGCAATGAACAGATCACTCATGTATAGTTTTAGCTACACTAACCCAGATGCAACTCCGGTGTGGCTGGAGGCCAGCATCATAACCAGCCAGAGAGAAGACTGGGAATGCAGCCTCCAACTCCACCTGCACCTGCTAAGCCAAATTCCTAACTTAACAAGACTCCCAAGTGGTGCCTGAGCATGAAAGTTCAAGCTGGAGTCAGGAAATTTGATTTGACAAGAGGGATCTCTGTCCCAGTGCCCAGTGCCTGAGCCATGTGGCTCAGAATGAGCACTTTCGGCCCTGCCTCCATGTCTGCCTCTGTCTGTTCACTTGCTGTCAGCTCACCTGCCCATGGGCGCCATCTGAGTGCAGTGCCCCAGCCACTCATTCACCAATCGGTTTCCAGTATTTCTTCCCACTCATGCTGAGGGCCAGTTCTTCAATTTGCCTATACTTTTCCTGTCTTTTAAGCTCAGACTTCTGGATGGTTTTCTGCTCATGCTTGATGCCTTATGCCAAAACTAGAAACCATGAAATATGACCAATTTTAATTGTAGCAGTAATAATTCAATAATACCATAAAAGAATTGCTGATTAAGCATTGACTCACTTACAGGGCCATGCATTACAAAGCAGTTTTAAGTATGTGCATCTTACACTTACTTCACATGGAGCCATCCCAGGTCCCTGGATTGGCTTTTTTATCCCAGTATCATAGGGAAGCTTACCAGCAAAACCATGTTTAAACCCTGGTCTTGATCATTCCTGCAGCTACTAGCTCACACATGCATGCAGTTTTACTCATTATGATAGCAAGGTAAGGAAGGGTGAACTAAAACGTAAGTTACAGCATCTGGGTACAACTGGACACCAGGCATACTAAGGCAATGCTTTCACTTTCCTGAAAGGAGAGTTCTGTATGTGAGTGTGTCCACATCCAGGAAAGAAAGCTCAGAAGGTTCTACATCCAGCCTTATGAGTGGCTTCATCTAGGTCCAGAGACCACTGTCAAGACTCACTTATTTTTCATTATTTACTGGTCCTACTTCTCTGCTCCATGCACTACTTAAAAAAAAATGTGTTCCTTCTGTAATTTGTAATCAATTCAGTGTCCACTATGGGCATGTGCCCAGGCTTTCCCCAGTTCCTTTCCCACCTTTGACAGGACTGGCCTAGAGCAAGCAGATCCCTGACTGCCACCCTCAACAGGTCAGACTAGGGATCCTTTGAAGCAAGTCCTAAAGAACTGAAGGATGTAGGTAAAACAACCAGTGTGCAAAGGTGAGGGATGTGCTCTTCCAGCTAATGGTCCTGATTGTCCCCTCGTTAGAGGAAGAAACCATAATAAATCATATTTTAGCAAAGCCAGTCCTGTTAGGAATAAGACCACAGAGACAGGGACAATGGTTGGTCATTAGCACATATGTTGGATAGATGGCAGTTCCTTTCAACCCTCACACCTGACACTCACAGCCCACTCATGGCAACACCTTCCAGGACCTTCTCAGGCACCTGAGCTCACCAGTCTTTAGAGGAGATGCCACTACCTCACTAGCCTCAGGCAGACAGTTCCAGACAGGATGTGGCAGTCATTTGCCCAGAGTGCAGTATTCCGCTTGCTAGCCATCAGAGGGGATGCTGTGCGCGCGTGCGCGCACGCATGCACAGACACGCGCGTGTGTGTGTGTGTGTGTGTGTAGTGGGGGTAGGAGTCATGCAGGCAAAACACAGGGCCTTTCCTAAATGCTTACGGACACATGCAAGTGACCTGAGACATCACCCCTGAAAGTATGCAAGATTGGTACCTGGCCTAAAAACTATGTGATGGTTATACACAGAAAGGGATATTAGTGTGACCATCAGATTGGGAGGTGAGCAGTAGCCTCCTTGGTCTGCCAGCTCAAAGCAAATTAGCTACAAAGTGCACTTCCAAAGTCATGGCGAGTACCTTACAAAGGGCTTCCCTGAAAAATGCCAGTTTGATTACAGCACAACCAATGCTGAGCATTTCTGACAGTGATAAGCCAGCGGGGTCAGCTGTTTCTCAGGGTGCTGCCAACCTGTGAGGGCAGAGCTATGCCATGGAAAATGAGCATAAATAATTTTGTGACCATGGCAGCTTATGAAACTCCCTCCATTGGGGAAGCCCAGTCAAGATGGGCAGCTGCCCAAATGACCCGGGATGCATATGCCAGATGTTGTTGCCAGCTGTTACAGAGATTGTGCTGTTTGTTATGCAGCATTAAGAGGAGAAGAGATCAGGCATCCGGGTCACAACTGTGATCACCATCAGCACCCAGCACCCAGTTAAAAGTGCACTGATGGCAAGCACTCTGGCCCACACCCAGTTTTTGTTCACAAAACATTAATAACAGAAGTTGATGAGTCCTGAAGTTTTAAAATAGACTTTGGTCTTTCTCTTCAAAATTGAAGGGTGTAAAAATACTGCACAAAGTACAGCTTTGGGCTCCATTCCTCAAGAGATGGGTGGAATTGGGAGCCTGTCACTGAAAACTGAGAAAGGGGTACAGAAATCCCTCATTCCTACACTACTCTACCAGTGTCTTTCTCTAGCTCACAGGGAAATTACAGCAAGCAGCAGAAGACTGTTGTCTAGATGTCCCCACCACCTCCAAGCTGTGCCTCTGGAAAACTCTCTATATAAACAGCACTTTAGGTTACTTTAGGTTACTGTGGCCTTTAGGTTACTGTGGCCTTTGCAAATAACTATTTAGAAAGCTTCATAGGACAGTGATTTCAAAGAACATCTTACATACACAACTATCAGAGACACAGATCGCTGCAAATAGCTTTCCCTATTGGAAGAGGTCCTGTATCCCAAGGGTTAGTACCCCTAAGGAAAACCACTGCTCAGAGAACAGGAACATGTGTAAGGCCAATGACACAAACTCCTAATATGCTTTCAAAGGGACTCCTAATATTCTTTCTGTTCTCAATAGTCTGTCAGATTATTGCCACAGCTCTTCCAGCACAGGACCACAATGTGGGGTGGAAAGAAGGAAGGAACTATGAAATCTACAGAGAAATATCACTAAAGTATTTCTTGGGAAGATTTTAAGAAATTGTCTGGTTCCTGGCTTGATGGAGGATGATTCAAAAGGGTTGAGAAAGTTACTTCAAATCTACCCCAGCCCATCTCATGGGGCAGAGTCCACTCACGCTATTCTGACGCAACACCTTGGAGGAAGTCATTGAGAAGTTCTATTGGGTCCCTGAACTGTGGACAATTCTACTAGGTGGAGTGCAGACTGCCATCAGGGTTGGTAAGCTTCTTCCAGGAGGAGGAAGTGCCCAAAATGTGAAAAAGTCACTCAGGCAGTGCCAAGGTCAATTAAAACCCTGAAGTTATCATCCATGAACTCCCTAGGCACAAATAAGCACAAAAATGTGTATATACCATCTGTGGTGATAAACTAAAAAAGATAGTGACAGGCAATTGACTTAGTAAATTAGGGCAATTCAAATATTTGGAATATTCTAGCACACTTAAACAAAATGAAGTAGACTCCTATGTATTGATACAGAAACATTCCAAGAACAGCTAGGTTTCACTTTTCTGGGGATGTAGGGGGTTACCAGGAAACCAGGCAAGGTGATTTTGCTGCTGAGCTATGTCCCAGGCGCTAGTTAAGTTTCAAATATCAGCATATAGAACAATTTATAATATGACCTTATTTAGGCAAATTGGCCAGAGACAACTGCAGCTGAGGCATAGACCAAGGTCTGGCAGGTGGCTGATAGGGATTGGGGTAGCTGGGCAGCTAACTTACATGTCTGACTCTGGGTACTCATACTTTTAATGCTTTACATATATCCCTATAAAATATGTTTATAGAATTAAAGAACTATATAAAATATAATATGATTGTAGTGCAAACAGTACCCCTCAGTATGAGAAATAAGAGACATTCCATTGTTATAAGATTCAGCTGAATAGCTATTGCACAAAACTTTCAACTGAAACTCCCAAAGTCAGGGTGACCATTGCACTCTTATTTGACAAGATGCTAGATATCTTGCTTAGGTGCAAACCCTTAGCTCTTTTGCTTTGCTATGCTTGCAAGGGATATTAGTCCTTACTACCTACACAGAAAAGGACCAAAGATGCCTTGCTCTATGATTTACAATCTAACAAATTCAACCATGAAAACCATTCAAAAACTACCAATGAATTAGTTATTACTGTCATTTTTAAACAAGTTGACTAAAATGGCCTTAAATGACAAGCGGGCCACATTAGGTGGATGTCAACATTTCAGGGCCACCTGGCTACCACCACTTATGGAGCTGTCCTTGAAAATGAAGTTCCACATCCACCTATCACAGCACCCTGCAGCACATCCTTCCTCTTTAGCTTGTTTGTGGTTTAAAATGACATTTCTTCAATTACAGCCAGCCCCGCTGAGTAGAAGAGCTTCATATCTTTTTATCAGCTCCCTACCCATATTGGAACACAGCTGTTGACTATCCAGGAGTGGGGGCTGTTGAATGGAGGTAATCGCGTCTATAATGAGAATCAGCCAGGAGCTTATCCTCGAAGACAAGCATTAAGGCAGATAAGTAAGAATATGTACACTTGTTCTTATGGGCAGGTGCAAACAAAAGGTTTACCTAATCCATTTGCTTTGTGGGAATCAAGAATACTTTGTACTTACACATTTCATCCTATTAACATTTCACTTCATTCTTTGTACCCGATGGTCTATTCTTGGGTGTTCACAGGCTCCTCTGCTACAAACCCTGCAGTGGACCCATTTTGCTTGGAGCAAAGGAGTTGTGTAAAGTCCTCCGTAGCCAAGCCCCCACTGCCTCCTCTGCTTTCCTCTGTTCTCTCTCACTTGGCTGCCAACACAGCACATTTACTCCTCACAGAGGCCTTTTTGTGACCTAGTCCCTCTTCTAGAATGCTGTTTCTCTGAGCTCCACAGAAAGAATTCTTTTCACTGTGTGCAAAAAAGTCATAATCTCAGTGTGCCTACCCCAGCTCCCTGACAGCATAGCCCCATGGAGAGTTGAGCATCCTCTTCCTACCAGTGGGGTCCATTTTCCAAAATCTTTATCACTTCACACCACTTCATATAAATCACCCATATTCCACACCTTCTGTCTATGTGGGCTTCGGCTGGGGCACAGTCCCAGAAGGAAAGAGGTTTATTTTGTTTTTCCTGTATTTACCAGTACCAAAAACAGCATCTCACATTTAATAGTAGCTTGATGAATATTAACTGAAATGAATGAATGTGTATAATAAGACTACTGCATCAACTAGTTTAATAATTCAGTTTCATTGTGTCTAAGTAGAACTGCAGATAGATAATTTCAGAAATTCACATAAAATTTCATCATTTTATAAAGTACCTGATAAGGAAAGATGGCAGACTGGTAGGTAGCAGGAGAGAGATCCTCTCTGAGAGAGACAGCTTAAATGCCAGAATTTAACACCCTGGAGAGACCCAAACAGAGAGAGATGGACTCTCTCAACCCAGGAAGAAACTAAAGTTTAAAAAACCGCTCAAATATGAAGTCCCGGGGCTACCATTAGAGAAGCTAAGATCAGGGAGCACGGCGCCCTCCTTGACCCACCTGACTTCCTGCCCGAGAGCGACCTGACCGACCGAACTGTGCCAATGCCACTGGCTTGAGCGACCAGAGTGTGGACCTGAACATCCCTGCGTGCAGCTCATGAAGACCCGGCCCTGCACACGACCCACCCAGAGGCACTGTGAATTTGCGCTGCAGCGGCGCTGAAGTCAGAGATTTGGGAACCCAGCAGTTCTCAGGGACTGGCGGTGAGTGATGAGAATAAGACCCCCCAACGAGAAAGGAGAAACTGACTGGAAGACATGTTGGATTTGAGCAGGACAGCCTTAAATCCATAATGAAGTGGCTTCAGTTGGTTGCTCCCCTCGCCGAGCAGATTGGTGGAATCTGCTTGGATTGGGCCATGCCTCTGGCCGGGAAGCAGTGGGTTGCTACAAACTAATTCCCTGAGCACAGCCACACACTGACGTGAAGGCCTGCAAAGGTTGACTGCCCCAGAGGGGAGGAGCCAGTGCACACTGCCCGTGCTTGAATTTCAATCTCTGATAGCGGAAGGCAGAGGGCAGAAGCTCCTAGCCTGCGCCCTCTGGAGGAAATTTAACCAACGAGAAAAGGGGCTGGAAATTGCACTATATAATTGTATAGAAGGAACCAAAAACATAATGAAAGGGAGAAATAAGAAAAATCTCCCAGCCCCAAACCCTGAGAAAATTGATCCAGGAGAGGTAAATACAAAAGAGATTGAGGACAGCAGACGTGCATCATCAAACACAGCATTAGCGGACATAAAGATATCTTCAGAACCTCATAAGGTGGATCAAAACTGAAATATTAATTCAAATTAAACAAGAGATAAGTAGATTAATAAAAGAAAGGCTGGGCACCTCTCAAGAAGACACAGACAGAAGAATGGAGGAACATAAAAGGAGAGAAATGTTTAATGAAGAAAACAAGAAAAACCTAGAATTCATGAAGCAAATTCAAAGAGTTTATCAAGAAACTAAAGACTCCATAGAAAACTGGCAAAACTGCTTGAAAGAAACCAAAGATAGACTACCAAACATTGAACACAGGCTTGCAATGAGTGATCAAGAAAGGGGAAATCTCTTAAAAATAACAAGGGAGCAGGCAGTAACAATTGGAAGGCTAGAGGATGACAAGAGGATTTATAACTTAAGAATAAAGCACATGAATGAAGAACCAGGAGTCAAAACAGAGGAATTGCAAAGGCTATTCACAGAAATCATTAAGGAAAATTTCCCAAGTATAGAAAAAGGAAATGATATGCAGATGTATGAAGCATACAGAACTCCAGCCACCTACAACCAAAACAGAGCCACACCCAGACACATAATAATCAAGATCCCAGAAATTCAATATAAGAACAGAATATTAAAAGCCACCAGAGAAAAGAAACAGATCACCTATAAAGGAAAATCCATCAAAATCACGGCAGACTTCTCGACACAGACCATCAGGTCAAGAAGAGCTTGGAGTAAAGTATTTCAAGCACTGAAGGAGAACGACCTCCAGCCCAGATTGATGTATCCTGCAAAACTCTCTCTAGAAATTAATGGAGAAACAAGATGCTTCCATGAAAAAGAGGGACTGGGAGAATTTGTGACCACCAGTCCAACCCTACAAAAAGTACTGAAGGACATTTTAGAGAGAGAGAGAATAAGAATACGAGCATTTCAGGAACAATGGCAGAGAGGCCTCAGTGAATGGGGCAGACAGTGGAGTGGAACAGAAAAATAGACAACCAATGGCAGAAAAACAGAATAGCAGAAAGAAGGCAGAGAAGATTGGCTGTACTCTCTAGTATAGATGGCCTTGAAATATTACCAGAGAGAAACACAGGCAGAGTAGATCAGGAGATAGGGTCCATTGAGATGCTCTATATAGGGAGGCAGTGGGACCCAAAACAAGCAGTGCACCCCATGGGAGTGAAAGGGGAGGAATTGTCTAAAAAAGGGAGGCAGAGGATATTGTTAACTGGGTAACAAGATTTAAAATTTACATTATTCTCACCACTCTGCTTGGATGGATTA